>JBBIGC010044268.1:0-11660 GCA_037576955.1 Lepidarchus adonis | reverse complement strand
ACATGTTTTCAGTTATTTCACCTTTTTTTTGTTAAGTACATAACTCCACATGTGTTCATTCATAGTTTTGATGCCTTTGGTGAATCTACCAATGTAAATGCTTTTGGTCTGTACTGTATATCACTAAACAGTTTGCTTTCTTACTAGAATATCTAAACAGGTCGATTTTCTCAAAAACTCAAAAAGCATTATTCTGAGCTTCTATAATATCTGTATTCATAAAATTCGAACTATTTTGGGAAGGATTTTACAGATTGGCTCTGTGATACATTGTTAATAGTGATTTATTAATCTGATTTATTTAACATAAAACAATTAGATTTCAATAATCTGTAATGTAATTTTTTTGAATGTGTCATTTTTGTAGTGATGCTTTCAGTCTGAATGATTAATGCAATTTGCCTACTTTCCTTTAATTTTTTACCTGATTTATTAAACATTGCCCTGCCAAATATATCAGCAGATTTGACTCAGGTGTGGATGATCGGATCAGGTGAAATCAAGGAAAATGAAAAGGAAGCTTGACTGTTTGAATTGTCCCATTGTTTGGCTGTTTAGATTTGGTTGGTCTCCACTCTTTCTTCTCCCAAGGAAAGCTCACTCCCAAAATTACTTAATTTAGTTATTTTGTACTTATTTTGCACAGAATATTTTTAGATGGCTCTTTTATTGCAATGCAATAATTGTTATTTGGTTTTATTTCATACTGTGTCATGGTCATTGTTTTTTCAGGGTGAGCATTAAGTTAAAAAATGTGGTCGGCCAATTCTTTCACATTACACAAAGCGATAAGGTTCCTGTGAGAGAAAACAATTACTGCATATGCAGCAGACAGAAGCTGTAGTCAGCTCTAGCTCTGTTTAAAAGCAGGGGTACTTAATCTTTCCAAATCCCCAAGATCCTTCTCTAAGTGTAAACAAGCAAGCAGAGGTCATGTGACCTGAGTGCAGAGAGAGGAGAAGAGTGAGTACAGAGTGTAATATATTTTCACTAAAAAGCACCATTCAGGGTGGTTTAATGTGAAATGCTCTATTGTAGAGAAACTTACTGACTCAGAATTATTTACAATGGTGGTGATAAGAGCCCAGCATCTGAAGCGTTTCACGCCTCTGGAAGCTTCATCCCAAAAAACTGTTATATAAAATGCTTATGAATATTATGCCTGACGCTTATGGTAGTATGGGATAAATATACAATCCCCATTTTTGTAATTTTGCAGCATTTTATAAAATGCAATAAAAAAACAGAATCTGCTAATCTAAAATTAAATTTCAAAGAACAAAAGTTCAAAGAAAAGATTTTTAATGTTTCAGTGTACACCTTAAATATATTTTCTAAATATAATCACATTTAGAATCTCATGCCCGATACACACTTTTACATTTCTTGATGCAGCAGTGGTGACAATAGTTTATATGTCACAATATCTATATTTTTCATGCACTGCTTTCTGAGAGCTTGAAGGTCATGCACATTCAACTGTGTTTTCTGGCCTTGCCTTGTAACAAGGGATAACCTTAGAATGCTTCATACCCAACTTTGTGCCTCAGTTTTTGTCATGTGTTGTTCCATCTGCTAGTTAGGACTCCTCCAATCACACAATATTACCAAATATATGGGTGAAGACTAGTAGGACCATCGCTATGTCACAGTGCTATCCTACCCTTTTAAACTGCTGCATATTAGTGCAAAGAACACAAACTGGCAGTTCTGTTTTCAGCTAATAGAAGCCCATGTTGGTGGAGTGACTGGGGGAGATGATGAGCCATCCTACTTACCCAGATACTGTAAAGCTAGGGCCAATTCTGCTGTCTGGGACTTTTTGCATTTCATCACCCCTTACTACATCAGTCTGCTATATTGTTACATCACTACTCATTTTTCTGGAACCTCACAGTTTGCAAATGTAGCTGTGGCCCAGCCTGGTAGCAACAGCCAACACTGCAAGCCTGATAGCTGTGGTCTGTCTTGTTTATTATAACATTTATTTTCAGATTCAGAAAACTTTATTGTCCCTCAGAAAAATTGTTTATGCAGCAACTGCATTTGACATTAAATAACATATATTGTAGGATACAAATACAAAGGTAAGGTAAAACTAGGGTGAGATAAGAATGAAATACTGTGATAGAACAACGTATAATTAGTTAAATGTTTTTTCTTTCCAGTTGTTATGGTCTGAATCTGGTGTAAATATATATATGCTTCACTTGGATGCTGCATGTTTCACTGCAAAGGAACCGCCTGGGTCATTTCAGGACCCTCCACATGCCATATAAAATATTGAATTCCCCCTGAATGACTCGATGTAACCTGGGTAATATGCGGATATTAAAGCAAGCTTCATAGACCATGCGACCTTGCTTTGAAGTCGCAGGCACTTATGCATTGATAATGAAGTTGCTCCACTTTGTGCTGGTTAGAGGGTCTAATTTTAAGCTGAATCTGCCATGTTTTAAAGCTTTATTGCTTTAACTGGCTAATTCTTCTCTCAGCATGTTTGTTTTTTGCTAAAGTTGTGTTCTGTGGATAGGAAAAGTGCAAATATTAGCATAAATGTTAAAAGATGTCACATATATTCACACTTTACAGACTAATTCTGGGTTACATTCAAAAACTTACACTCCACATTTTTGTCTGTTGTCATTCTTCTTTTCTTTTCTTGTCCACTCATGACATTTTTTCATTATGCTGATATCTCTTTTTCCTTTAGTAGTAAACAGACTGTTTTTATAACTGTGCCTTAAAGATGTAAGTATGTAAATATGCACTTCTGCTTTGCATGCCCTGTATTATGCCTCATTCCAAAAGCAGCCCAGTTTGAAAAGTACTGTACAAACTGTTAAGTTCAGACTGAAATCCTCAAGGATGTTAGAAATAAATGTTCAGCCACTTCTTGTGGATGCCTGGGTTCTTTGGAAAGCTGCACTGACACATTTGCTTCCAGGCATTCAGGAATAGTAGAATAAACCTGTATGCTCAAGTAAGGAACCCCATCTAAGCTATTCATCCCTGCAGAGATCATCAGTATCATGCCCTGAACAAAAATGCACATTTTTCCTGTGTACATTTCCCAAAGTTGAAATATCACTACATGGGACTCTGATTGGGATGATGATGCTAGCAAGGTACCCCATTCAGTTGGTGTATGCCTTGTAATATCAAGGCATGGGAGTGTGCATAAGATAACTGAAGTAAAATGTCATAAATGTACACCGCCTCTGCATTTAACCTATCCTAACACCAGAGAGCAAACACATACACTTGAGCAGTGTGCAGCCATCATTGCTGCACTCAAGCACCATCTTCAGGTGTTTTGGTCAAGGAGTATTAATTCTTACATTTTTGTCCTTTGTGGTAGGAAGAAACCTCTGCAGACACAGGAAGAACTTGTAAGCTCCATTGAGAAAAGATCCTGACCATTTTGGGAAGTAATTTGTTCAGCCCAGTGGTGCAATGGAAGAACAATTGGCCAGCATACACTGTCTCATGGGTTTACATCCTGGGTCCAAGGGATTTTCTTATCCTGGGGCAGCCATGCCCTAATTGTTCGAGAAGTAGATTTGGGACCGAAGGGTCGTTGGTTTGATTCCCGGAGCCAATCATCAGGCTAAAGTGTCCTTGAGCAAGGCACCTAACCTCCTACTGCTCGTCAGGTGCTGCTAATATGGCTGGCCACTGCTCTGGGTGTGGGTTCTTATGGCTTTGGATGGGTAAGATGCTGAAAGTAATTTGCCCTCGAGAATTAATATAGTATAATAATTAAAAAATCTAATCCCATGTCCTTCTTGTTGTGAACCATGGTACCACTGTGCCAGAGCTCCTATGGGAAGGTTAACCCAACAGCTAACCCAATACAAATCTGCTATTCTGTTCATTCTTTATTTGTTCAGTTAACTCCCTGCATCACTGCTTCAGTGACATTTTTACAATATGGCGCCTATAAACTGAAAAACAAAACATGACCACAACCACTCTAAGCTTACTTAAGCGGCATTATACATGTATAGATCCCATTTCAGAAAAGTAATAGTTATTTTCCTAAAAAAGACATTCCCACTTCCAGGTGTAGCCTCATGCGTGTTGTTCTAAAGCCTTTGCCAGCCTCAGTGGTTCCTGATTGTCACATTAATTGTGGAATTTATGGATCATCACTTCTAGCCCTTTCCTTGGACACAGATGGCTGCTTTCCTAAGCCTTTCTTATAACAGTCTTCAGAGAAATGGTGGGTGGACTGAAAGCCTTCCGTCCTCTCTCCCACGCTTAGCTGAAGAAATAGCTTCTGCTTACCTCACCACTATAGTCAGGAAAGTCTAAACTCCCATACTGTATATGTTACCTTAGGTTAAGCATATTAGAACTATTTTCTAAGCTATTAGAAACTATTATTATAATTATATACATTTGCATGTATTGCTGCTTGGCTCGATGACTGACTCATTAAGTCTTTATTCTAGTGGCACCAGCATTTGTGCAATCTTGGTTCTGTGTCAGACATATTAGAACTTATGACATTTGTGTGCTATTATGTAACTTTGCAGCATCTTTATTTTAGAATTTGTTTGGTTATGAAGGCTTTGAAGAATAATTATGCCCTAAAGGCAAATTTCATTACAAATAAATATAATGCCTTGAAAGAACAAATGACATCAGTCTAAAGAATTGTTTCCATAACATCATGTTTATGGTAGTTCAGCTTTGGCAGTGCACCCTATGGTTGGAATTTAGAAGCTGGAGCATGAATCACCTTCCTACTGGAACATACCCCCAGAACCAGGAGTAAAACAAATTATTATCTGTTTAAATTGAAGGCAGTTGGTTTTGACAGTAATCCTTACAACTTGCTAAAGAACCAAAGCTGGACATATGGCCAGTAATTTTTTTTTTCTGACATTTTTACCTGATTTTAACCCTGGGGAGAGCCAGGGCAAAGCAGACCTAACCATACATGTTAGGACTCCTGGATACATGTCAGTATCCTTTGATCACTGGCAAATTAACCAGTTGAAATTACATGGACTTAAATCCCATTATACTAGTGTGCACTGCTTAACAATGGTGCACCACTGAAATAGCATTTAAAACATGACCACACAGGCAAATGAGAAGCCCTGGATGACTAATAAGGTATGTCACGCTTAAGGAATATAACAACACCTTTAAATCAGGTGACATGTTGATTCTTAGAACAGCAAGAGCAAATCTGAACTGTGCCATAAGGGCTGCTAAGAGGGGTAAAAAAACAGGACTTTTCCCAGAACCCCATGGACATCAGACACATGTGGCAGGGTGTATAGACCATCTCTAACCACAAAGCTGCCCCTCCATCTCGTGAAAGCTTTTCACAAAGATCTGAACCAATTTTTCATCAGGGTTGAGGCACTAAATAAAACTTATCCAAGAAAATCCACTCCCCACCCTGATGAGCAGGTGCTCAGTCTGGACACAGCTGAGGTTGGAAAAACCCTAAGAAAAGTGAATGTGCAAAAAGCAGCAGGCCCTGATGACATACCAGGCCGAGTGCTAAAGGAATGTGTAGACCACCTAACCAGGGTTCTCACATACACCTCACTATGTTACAAAACTTCTATCATCATTCCAGTGCCCAAAAAGTCATCAGTCACATGCCCAGTAGCACTCACCTCCATCATAATAAAGTGCTTTGAACACTTAGTAAAGGACCACGTCATCTACAAACTTCCACCCACACCAGTTTGCATACTGCACAAATCGCTCCACTGAGGATGGCATGTCATGAGTGCTACACCACATCATTTGTTTACATGTGCAAATGCTGTTTGTGGATTTCTCTTCAGCTTTCAACACCATCATTCCACAACATCTAGGACAAAGGAAGTTGTCGTTGACATCAGTGGGATAACTCACACCCACGCGTCTCCGTGTCAACAACTCCATGGTGAAGATAGTCAGCAGCACAAAGTTCCTGGGAGTAAAAATGACCAACACTCAACCCTGGTGACCATTTTCCCTGGATGAGAATAGGTCCCCTCACCATCCTTACAATTTTTTACAGAAGCACCTAAGAGAGTGTGCTGACCAGCTGTATCACAGTCTGGTCAGCAGCTGCACTGTCTCGGACTGGAAGTCTCTGTGTAGAGTGGTGAGGACAGCGGAGAAGAGTTTCCCTCATCATACCCCACACCAGTGCAATTATCCTGCTTTGTCTAGTTATTATAATTCTCTGGGCAACATAACTGCATTTATTTGTGTCCATTGTGCAATATCATATCACATTGTGTGAAATATCATATATAACTGTACTATTGTCTCCTTTGCAACATCACTTGTCTCCCTTGTGCAATATCAGTTCTCTGGGCAATATAACTACATTTCACTTAATCGTTGCACTCTCATGTTTGAACTATGCAGTCTTATACATGTGATCTATTTTTTATATTTATGTTATTTTTGGTATACTGCTAGATCAATTGCACTGTTGGAGCCACTGTAAACGTAATTTTGTTCTGGTGAATGACAATACATTTTAGTCTAAATCTAAGTCTAAGCCTAATTTTGGCTTCTGTTTAGTTCTTAGTTAGTTGTTCTGTGGACTTTTGCTACTGTTTTGATGCTAGTGTTATATTGTGGAGCAACACCAATAAACAAACTTCACTAATCCATTTGACCATTGGCCAAATGAACATTTCTAAGCACTGACCTGTGTTGGACATTGATTAGTTTATAGGCTAGAGGAGGCCATGTGGAAAAAGAAGACTATTGGGCTTGCACGAAGCTCACCTTTTGATGAATATATCTCTATTGATTCTGGCTGTGGAGTAATGTGTTTATCCCTTGTTGTCAGGGCTAGCCAATTATTTTTACCTGTATGTTTTCTCTCTTGACTGACAGCATTGTGTACTGAGTGTTGAGGAAAATCACTTGACAGTGTCAGTTATAAACACCCATCAAAATGGTGGCTACCAAAACATTACACTGAAATATCTAGACCATTAAAATAGTTAAACCAATTTAAATAATGATTTTTTCATATTTCTTTTAGACTGTGGGTCTATCTGAGTTTTAGAAACACAAGATGGTGGCAGAGGGAAAAGTGAGGATTAACAGTGAAAGTAATCAAGCAAGCGTATGTGTATCCAGCTGTCCAGTTAATCCTTGACAATCAGGGGCTTCAGTACTATAGTACCAATGTTTGCTCTAAACTGGTGATACCACATAAGAGTATTCATTTTTACTTTGAACAGCTTACAACATAGTTAACTCCAATGTTTATCATTGACTGTGTGCTTCAGCTTGTTTATATATTAAAGATTAATATTATAGTAGGATTCTTTAAGGGAAATGTGCTTTTAATTTGATTAGCATTTAAAATATTGTAAATGACATCTCACTGATATGATTTTAAGGGAGAATGAGTGACATTTTGTAGCATAGGGTGCCAGTGCATATCTTAATGCATACTTTAAGAGTTTTTGGTGTTTGTTGTAAAAATGTGCAAAAGGGGATAATAAAAATCCACCTTTAAGTGAAGAAGCTTCTCTCACACATTTAAAATGAAAATAAAATTTTAATTGGCAAAAATGAGTGTACTTCAGTTTAAGTCAATGTTAATGTAGCTAGTATTTTGTAATGTTTGAGATGGGATTTCAGAGTCTGTCTATGTGAAAATACATATATTCCAATAAAAAGTTTAATCAAATGGATTTTCTGGAGTTCAAATTAAGCAGGGCTGTGTACTGGCACTTGTGACTGGCAGCAAAAAGTGCAACAGAGACCTGACTTAATGGGCACCAAGGTAGCATCATTGTGCCATTGGGACGTAAGACCTATAACATGGAGCTTGTGCAACACATGGCAACCACAGGCTTGGGCCTGGCCTGCAAATATCTCAGTACACAGAAATGTAAAAGTAGGTCAAATAAATAAAAACTAAATGTTGTGACAAATTTAACCTCCAGGACTTGCTCGTCTTCTTTGCTAGTTGTTAAAAATTAAAAATAAATATTTTGCAACATTTGTGATTTTTTTTTCAAATAGTCAATTATTTCTTGGTAGTACGTTTGGCAGTGACGTGCAGTGACATATTTTGTCGCTAAACTTTTGTCTCAAGCTTGTTGACAGCTTGCGGTTCACTGCACTTTTTTTATGTGTCCATGCACAGCTTGCTTGATTAGCTACAGCCTCAGTGTATCAAATGTTCATTAGTGCAATGCTGGATATTGGGATAGAACCAGAGTCTATTTTGCTCTGCAGCTGCAGTCGTATGTACATCTGGTGTACTTAGAAAATATCATGATATTGATTTTTATCACTGCCATGCAGCACCAGATGTCAGCTATTGCAAATGACAGAGGTTCATCCCCCCCCTTCCCCCGGGAGCCAATTTGTCTGCTGCTTTAAAGCATCTGAAATGACCTTACCCTGCTGTTTCAGACTCCGGTGGCCCATGTGGGGTTTCTCTAGCATTTTACATCCCAAAGGATTTCTTTTAGTTTAACATGACCATTTTAAGAAACAGACAGGGTGATATGCTACATCTGCTAAATGGCCAGTTTCCCTGCACTTGCTGGAAAGACAATAACATGGCCAAAAAAGGGTCTTCACCACACTTTACTTGTGCCATGCACTTTATTTCTGCCAACCATTTTAATGCACAATCCATTACTGGTTAATTGCCCAATTAAGCCACTTAGCTGTTTATTAGGGACCTTAATATTGATGAATACGCCAGTGAGACTTTTCTGATTGCTTAATTAAAAGAAAGCATAATGTCACACGTTGGAGCTGAAGAGGTTTTGAATGGTGTGAAGGGGTGGGACTAGCTTCTTATGCAATAGACTGTCTCCAAAGAGTCCTAGAAGGGGAGGAAACATTAAACTTTGCTCTTTTTTTAGAGGGATTAACTGTCTTCTGACATACACACACAACACCTTTATTTAGGGTACATACATGTATCATATTTTAGTCATAATGCAGGTCAATTATTAGAAGTTTACTGACTTTGTACCATGGAGGACAAAAATGTATCTGTGGTATAATATTTATAGACACTGCATACTAGAATTGAACTGAATATTGTTATTGTACAAATGCAGCAGAACTTGTCTTACTCCCTTTGATGTTTATTGTAAAAAGTACTAATAAAAATGACAACCACGTCTTTCTTTGCCCTGGGGGCTTGCTATTTACTTTCTATAAAGAGGTGTGTGCATTTTCAAATCATATCCAATCAATTTAATTTATCACAGGTGGGCTCCATTCAAGGTGTAGACTCATCTGAGCAGTGATCAGTAGAAATGGGAGGCACCTGGGCTTAATTTCAAGTGTTTAATTTTGACAGTATGAGGCAGCAGAGTGTCGATTAATGAGGAAAAAAAGAATTTAACAAATTGTAGCATCAGGCTGCAACATAACAAAATGGGAAAACAGTGTAGGGGGTCTGAATATTTTCTGAAACCACTGTGCATTAACATAAAGATAAAGATTCTTTATTGTCATTGTAACAGAGTACCATGAAATTTGTGTGGAATCTCTCAGCAGCAACAAAATAAGTGTACATACACAAAAATATAATTGAAAAAATAGGTATAGAAGGTGCAAGTACAAGAACAGTAAGATAATTTAAATTATGTAGTACTGAAATGAGGTGAGTGTTTAGGTGTATGAGATGAGGTACTGAGATGAAAGTATAAATAGTATAAATATCTGCATACATAAACATACTTATCCACACACATATCTACATATATATATACACACATGTATGCATTTTTACATATATACATAAGCATTCAATGTATATTGCAGACTAGAGTTGAGAAATCAGTGGTTAAATAAAAGGCTGTGCAAAACCACTGATTTTTCACAGACTTTTCTTTCCCCACTGATTTCTCCACTCTAGTCTGCAATATACATTGAATGCTTATATTACATACTGCACTGTACAAAAGTCTTAGGCACTTTTTTCACATGGGCACCATTTATCTCAGCAGTGAGTATCTTTCTGCCAGCAAAAACACTGGCAAGTTATCATTAATATGTATATTTAAACAAAAAAAGCCATAAAATGGGGGAAAAAATCTAAATTATTTTTGTGTGTAGAAAGTAGTTGATATATTTTGAGACCTGGTTGGAATAGTGCATATTTGGTGATTTGCCTCCAGCCATCACATGGATGTTTTACATGCAACATTTTATTTAACCACTGATTGAGCCCAAACCAGAGATATGATGGTTAGTACAAATAATTCTGGGCTTCCACAAGAAGAACTGTTCACTGTATTCATTTTATTTACATTGGTTTTATTACCAGTGATCTAAAAAATAAACAACCAGTCCTGTATAGCATATCTTGTGTAATTATTTCAGATTAAATTCTAGCTAATGTTTATTACGTATATCACAGAAATATGCTGCCTTTCATTTTTACAATCATTGACAGATCTAGGACATCCAAAGGGCCTGATAGGTTATTTCCTCTGTCAGTTTGTGAATTACGTTGGTGGTTAATCTGAAGGTTGATCCTTGAAGACCCTGAGGGTTCAGATCTGTAAACATTATTAATGTTGGTGGCAAAATGGAAAAGTGGTTTATAGATTATTTACTAAATTGATTTTAGAGATTGTAAAATAGTTTTGGAATAGAAGTAGGCTTACTGCTATGGAAGTGATTAATGATAGAGCTGTCATCATTATGAATATTTGTACGTTTTTAACCTGCTGGCTCTAACATCTTTGGCTCCAGTTCTGTTTGTGCGAAAGCCGTACGATTCTTGCTTGGTAGTTTCCATGAAAAGGTTTCCTAATTACTTAAAGTGTAAAAGTTGCCATGGATACACACCTACAGTAGAGCCTTTATTCCCATGCCATCTGTAGGTTGAAAAACCTGTCTCAAGAGCTGCAGGTTTGTTTTTAGAAAGCAGTAAGTAGGGTTATTATTTAAGAATGTCTCATTGACTTTTCATATATTTAATGGTAAGTTTGACAAGGGACATTTCGATTATGATTCTTTTCATCATAAAGCTGAATGTAAAGGTGCGCCATGCCTGGCGGATTAATTCCGGACTCAGTCGACGCTGTGTGTGTGGGTGGTATAAAAGTTCGAATGAGAGCAGCAAGTGGGCGAAGGTTCATATTTGTGATTTATGCATATAGGCTATGGGTTCTTTTCTCAGCCTTTAGGAACCCACTCTCACCCCAAGCAGAAAAGATTTTTGTCTTGTCCCATGTAATCAAGGGTAAGTATGTGTTCTTGAGAAGTCTTATGTTCTCAAGTTCTCAAGGGTTGGCTTGACCTCAAGTTTAGCTACAATACTGAAGTACCCAAGTAGGAAGGAATGTGTAGAAATGTTGGATGGCTAAAAGTAAAGATGTTGAGACTTGAATAGTTTCATTTTCCCCTAGTTCAACTTGAAGAAGTAATCTGAGTTGGTGGGGCAATTTGCCTGATTTGGTATATTAATATGAAAGGAAAAGATTCACCCTGATTAAGGTTTATCCTGTTAACATGATGACAATAATAATATGTATAATGTATATTTTACATTAAGTATTCTTTGAACATTTCAAATATGTTTTTAAATGTATGTCCTTAGGCTTACTATTTGATAAGAGACTTAGACTAGGCTTTGTTGTAATTCACCGACAGTGTACAACAGAATGAAATCACGTTTACAGAAGCTT
>JBBIGC010044259.1:789-11660 GCA_037576955.1 Lepidarchus adonis | reverse complement strand
CTAATACTGCTGCTTCTACTACTATTACTACTACTACTACTACTACTGCTGCTACTCCTCCTCCTCCTTGTCCCCTACAACTAATACTGCTGCTTCTACTACTATTACTACTGCTACTACTACCACCATCTCCACCACCAAAACCATCTTTATATTGTGAACAACTTGACAACATCAACATTACAGTGACTTTCATTATAAGTAAAGAACACACCTCCTATGAAGTTACAATCTGACGTATCTGGATGCTGTAATTTAGACACAAAAGTTACTTTAACATAGAGAAGGTACATTCAAAGAATGAAAGAACAATAAAAGAACAGTTCTGTGAAGTGTCACCATGTATCCATTGCCAACTGAAGAACTCTAGACACAAGTTAGTACCCCCATCATTTATTAACACTCATTATCATCCTCAACCTGTAGATTCTCCAAAGAACATCTCAGTGTCCATCAGTCCTTCTGGTGAGATAGTGGAGGGTAGTTCAGTGACTCTGACCTGCAGCAGTGAAGCAAACCCACCTGTGGAGAACTACACCTGGTTTAAGAAGAAAGCATTGGTTGGAAAAGGCAAAAGATTCACCATCTCTAACATCAGCTCTGAGGATGGTGGAGAGTACAAGTGCAAGACCAGCAATGCAGAGGGACACAAGTATTCTCTCGGAGTATTTCTGAATGTTGTTGGTAAGGTGAAATATATTTGTTATGTTTGTAGTGTACTTAACTCCTTTACTGATGCAGTACGTGAGATATGTTTTATGTGTTTTACATATTCTTTATTACACAGATAGGCAACAAAAAGTGCTAGAGACAGTTACTGGAGTCATTGTCACCTGTACGGTCTTGTCTTTTGCTGTCATCATGCTTTTCCTGAGGTAAGCCGATGCTAATTTGTCATATGCAAATGTTTGAAATGTTCCAGGCTAACATTCTTGATTATTAAATGTAAAAATGCAAATCCTAACAATATACATCCATAGAGAAAAAAAAAACTAATTGGAAATGTTTATGCAAATATTAGTGCATAGTGTCTCTATGCCAAACTGGGACACTGAAGAGTTTACATTTCAAGAATTGCCACTTTCATTTGGACCGGACACTTTATACTTACATTACTCATAGTTCTCCCTCTGCTGGAGTATTGGCCCTCAAGTAGGCAATAACAAAGTCACTCAAATGTTTTTTATAACTTTAATCATCCTCAGTCCCCAATACTAACACAAAAATTCATTCCAACAGTTATCCAAAATTCATAAAACAATTTTTCTCATATTTCTGACATATATACCAAGTAGTCAGTTATTTAAAACAGTCTCAAAAGTCTAATCAATGGATAATTATATTACCTTTTGAGTGTGCATTAATATATTTCTCATGAATGTGAAATATCTTTTTAACACAGGAAAAAGAAAAAGTGCTGTTGGTCTGAGGATCACATGTTAAAGGAGGTACATCAGTCTGTACTTTAAAATATTTACTGTTTCCTGAGTAACAGAAGAAAATACTTAACAAGATTCCTTAGGGTTTAGGCATTATTCCAACTAGAGCTCTATCTCCATGGTCAGAAGAAGACCGTGTGAATGGGAAAATGGGAAAAATGAAAACTATTTCCTGTACTTACTAAGTTCAGAAGATTATTTCAATCTCCTTAAAGCCTTTTATTGAAATGCTAATAATATAACATTTTATTATCATCAGATGAATCTGCTAAATGAAAAATGAATAAAAAATTTGCTTTCATTAAGTTCATATTTAGACTTCTCTCTTGTCTTTTATTAGGACATTCACAGCAACACAGCTGTTCAATCTCCAAGCACTGGTCCAGTCAGTCAGGATGGCTGCCATTCTACCAACAGTGTGAAAGCTACTACCTGTGAAACTCTTGAGGAGGTCGAATATGTCAAGACTCCGGAGGAGGAACTTCATTACGCAAGCGTCATTTTTAACCAATCACGCAGGTAGGGCGGCACAGTGTGATTTGCTCAATCTCATTTTTTTCCACACACTTTCAGAACTACTTTAAGCTGTTTTTTTTTATGTCAACACATCCTCCACAGGCCTGCTGCAATGGGGGAGGATCCTTCAGTGATCTACAGTGCAGTCAAAGGAACATCACTGCATATGTACTGAGAGCTACAATCAGTTTCCTGTCTAGAAGGCAACCATGACTGTTGAAGTAGTATGGATCCAGTTTTCTACTATGATTGTTGCCTTATGACATTCTTTGTAAATTTCTATTGAATTTTTTTTTTTTCATAAAAATGTAGGCACATTTAACAGGCCCTGTGTAAAGAAAAAGAGACAGATTGTGAACTGTTGGCTATGGGACGTTGGGGGAGTTAACCTGGTTAGAATTAAAGGTGGGCCTGAGAAACAAATGTCAAATGTCAAAGTGGGCTTTTCCACTTCTAATGGCTGCATATGACAACACTCAAGCCTTCCACATGGCATCTGCTATGCCATCTAGTGGTCATGGGCATTAAAATAAATGTTTGCATGTTTTTAATGCAGCTCAGTCAAGTGATTAATGGGCGGTGGGCTACATGTATTATGTATTACTATTATGTATTATGTATATAATTATATTTATATCAAAATTGTTATTAGCCCAGAAATGCATACATTTATGTAATGTTAGAAAAAAAATTATATATATATATATAACTTTGATTTTAGGAACGTTCCAAGACTTTTGCAGAGTTTGCAAGATATTTTCTTTGAACTTTTAGCAACTTAATAAAAGGTAAATGCTTTTACTTCATTTTATTAATTTTTTTATAATGATTATATATATATATATATATATATATTTATTTATTTATTTATTTTTTTAAATGTTTTGTATGTTGTTATATATGTAAATATATTCATTATTATTTATCACATGCATTTCATTGTTGGATCATAAAACATATTTACCGATATGTTTAATATGTTTAATATATATTATATAAGGCAAGCTGTCACCAAACTCAAGGTATATAGTCTGTATTAGGTTTAAAACTAGCAGTGTGAGTGTAGGTCAGTTAGACAACATGACTCGTAGGTAAACCTGTGCTGTCCATGGTGCTGACCTGTGCTGTCCATGGTGCTGACCTGTGCTGTCCATGGTGCTGATTCTGAACTGTAAGGTGAAGACTTGGGTATGAGGGTTATATTGGATAAAACAACAAACTTGGACAGACCTGGTCTGGACTGAAAATATGTATCACACATTTGTAGTTCTGCACCTTCAGAGCCTGCACCTTCCCTGAGCAAAACCTGGAAAAAATCCAAAAAACTAACCTTTAATATACATGTTGAACTTTGTGTAGTGTACATGGCTAAGTCTTCAACAGGATGTTTGTCGGACTATGTTTTTAATTTTTTCTAATTATTTTAACATTTCAATCTAACCATAAAATTAAAGAGTAATAATTTTTCCCTGATATGGAACTCCTCAGCAGTTGGTGATATTCTTTGTTGTATTTCTTGTTTTATAGTGTGCTCAGTGTTTTCAGGGAGTGACCAGATTAGAATGCAGGTACGCTAGTTTAAAACAGTGAAAGTTGTTGTGATGTTTGTGGATCATGCTTATGTCATATCTTCATAGGTTTTAATTTTTAAATTGATCCTGGGCCCATGCAATATTTTCCATTACAGAATTATTTTTCACCACAGTGTTGTCTGAAGGCCAGAAGATCACAGCTATCTCTTATTGCTTTTGGACTTGTCCCTTGCATAATGAAATTTTCCAGATTTTTAGAATCTTTTATTAACATTTACTGTAGATAAATAAATCCCCCAGTTCTGGGAAACTTTAGCATTTAGTTTATTTAGGGTTGAACCCCCTCCCATCTCACTGGGGTGCTCTTTATTGAGCCCAGTCAATATATTTACCTTTTGCCAATGAACCTAGTTTAGTAATAAGACATTCTATCAGGTGTTCATAGCATTATACAGCTTTTGCAGTCTTTATAGCCCCATGATCAATTTTATTTTTATTTAAATGAGCATACTGTATATCTTCCCGTAATAGCCCTGACGTTTAGTCAAAAAACATTATTCGGGCGGCTCGGTGTTTAAAAGAGACCAGCGGTTCTTGGAGACCGACTATTATTCATCTCAGAGACAGAATGATGTTGTGCAACTTCTTCGCCTGAAGGTTCTTTTGCTTGTGTTAGAGTTTGAATGTTAAATCAAACGTCCATTTCCATCGCCCACCCTGCATCATGCTGTGAGGTTATGATTGACATAGAGACGAAAGGACAAAATGTACACAAAGAAATCTCGTTTAGACTTTCTTGTAAGGACTCACGGGTGGACTGAAGTAAGCGCAGACTTGAGAGTTGGAAATTAAACAGGTTTAATAACCTCAAAGCTCTGTACACGTTATACTGTGGCATAAACACTCTTTTGAACAGACATAGAGACCCTACGGGTTAGACAAGACAACCACGACGAACCACACCACAGTCTAAACACAATCCACTTCAATACAGAGGGGAACACGCAACACACACACGCAACACCTGGGGAGATCACATGACACACACACAGACACGTGACACACCAGGGTAACCCCCTTCAAAACAAAAGCACAGGACATAACACAGGACGACACCTTACATTTCTCCCTTCCTCGATAGCATCCAACGACAAAATTTTTGATACAAAAAGAAGATTAGTGTACGGAAAATGTGGTGGGTCAGTGTTTACTTATATAGACAGTACATATATAAATTAAATGTTCAATATTTGATATCGCACCATTGTTAATAATCACAAATCATTGTATTCTACTTTTATAGAAAATTCTATGTATAACAGGATGTTTTTTGTCCTTTGATGTGGTGTTTAATTTAAGTATATAGTCTGCACTTTCCTTCTGCAGTATTTGTCACCTCCAGCAGAGGCCAGAATCAGCCCAATAGACGAGTGAGAACAGAAATGTCACTCATTCTGTGAATAGTCTGAACTCATGACGCAGCCCTGTGGTTAACAGTGCTAATTTGAATTTGGAGGAAGTTGGCCTTAAAGTGTATCTAAAGTGCTATCTGCCAGTAAAACACATTCAGTTCTCCAAATCTTTTCACGCTTTGTGTTTTGGACAAATGCAGACATGGTAAAAGAACGTTCAGTCTTTTCTGTCTATACTATGCTCATGTGGCTCTGGCACACGTCAGTCAAATAAGCTTGTGTTCACCCTTTCAGATCTGCTCATCCATGCTTTTGGAGTTGTCCATGAAGATTATTGCCGTCCTCTTTCTGGCCAAACCAGGTCTGTATTTTTAAATCGATTGCTTGTCAAAAAAAAGTTAACAGTAATGAAAGTAACTGATTCAGTGGTCAGATGGATTACAGTTTATGTGATAACAAGACTTTTCTGATTGTATCAATAGGTGTAATTATGCTTCCTTCCAGTTTCCACTGTTTGCTTTAAACTGATTGTGTTGGTCAGATGTCACTACACTACAAAACAAACCAACCACATCACTATAAACAAAGTGATAAACCAATCTGTTCTACTAGCAAGACAAACATTTATATATATATAAATATATATATATGATGATGTTCTGATGTTTCTCTTTCAGGACCTTATCAGATTCCACTGAAAAGACTGTGTGGTATATATTGTTTGTTGTGAAAGTTTGTGTTATTTGAAAATGTGGGTCAAACAAATGCAAACTATCAGAATAAATCAACTGCAACTGACCCTGAAGAATGATTTAAGCGCTCATAGTTACAGGCTGACCAACCAATCCAGCTGTTAGAAATGAATCTTTTCTACTGGAGGATGTGCCATCAATTACCAACATCCAACGTCCAATCTTATTTCAGGTTTTTCAGGTCAACCCTTTGTGAAATATAGTTATGTTCCATTGTTGGTCTTTAGAGCTTCACCAGCCTGATCACACCAGCGAATTGTCTGCTTTAGCCACCTGCCGAGGTTCTGTCACAATGCTGGCACATGTTGGAGGACTCTCTTCCATGGGAGTGACACACACGTCCATTCCCTTTCATTTTTGAGGGCGCACATGTCAGGCAAGTTTTGTGGAACGACGTCATGGTTGGAGCTATGCGCGCGCTCTGCCCTTCCTGGTTAGGGAGGAGTGTATATGTTCCCACTGGTTCTTCTGTTTATCCAAGAGCTCATTTACATAACTAGTACCTGGAGCACTCCCCTCATTTGGGTGCCACCTGCTGAACATTGTGTGAAACGCACCTCACAGACAGAGTGTGGGTAGGCTTTGGTTTTAATTGTTCTTTTCTGCACGTATGTCCTCTCTGATAACTCCTTACAGAATGACCCCACCTCGCTCAGAAGGGCAGGCATGCTAATATAGTCATGTCAAGTCAAGATGATTTTATTTTATAGCACTTTTCATAACAGTCGTTGCCACAAAGCAGTTTTACAGAATCCAGATTCAAACTCCTAATGAGCCAAAGGTGACAGAGGGATGGAAACACTGGGGTGTCCAGCTCTGGTCCTGGAGGACTCGTGTCCAGCAATGTTTGATGATGAGGAGGGGAATTACCAAATTATGCAGGATATCGGACCTCCAGGACCGGGGGTGGACACCCCTGCCGAGGCTCAGAAGTGGAACCCCAGATAGTAATAACAGACAAAAGAATAAAGATAAATACCTAAAACATTTTCAGTTCCAAAACATCGACATTCCTTACAGATTGAGTTACGATCAGTTAGGTGGAGCATGGTTCTGTCTGTACGGGTTCTCCTCAGTAGAAGTGAATGGGTCGAGCAGCAGAAAGGGACATGATCACTGGTATCTCAACAGAGTCCAGCATTCATCCACCATTTTCAGTGTAGAACCACACGCACAGATCTACTGGGGTCAAGTGTGTACTATGGGTGTTTAAGACCCAACGTAGCCTGGCATGGAATATTCTGTGTCATAACACGTAGTAACATCATGGTGTGAACATTAAGCTAATTTTAAAGATAAATGGACATTTTCTCTTAATGAGTAAACCTAATAATATACGATTTAGTTTGGTCACCTTTCAATCAACACAAGTGGACTACTAGTGCTAGCTTGATGTTAGGGAAATTTTAATTTCATGTGCAAGTACTCACACAGTGCATCTTAACTTGTTTCCACCAAAATTATTTCTGAGGAAAATGACGAGTCACTCTTATTACACATTGATTACGTATGAAAACATGATGTTGCAGGTATTATAGTCCATCTGTACCATCAATACTTTAGTGAAACTGAAGTTGATTGTGTAACCCATCTATGAAGTCGTTGTTGCATCATCACATGCATTATAAATGTGTAAATACACATTAATTAAATGCTTAATATAAGTCCATGCTGCAATGTTGCAATGTTCTGTGGAATTACAGAAACATCCAACTGTGAAATTGGGGACTTTTACTCATTTTATTCACGCAAACAGACAGGAACAACTTTACATTAAGTTTCTTTAATAACTGTGTAATTACACTTTAATAACATGCAACTACAATGTAATTACTGTTGAGGTCATCAGTCTTACAGTAGAACAGTGTGTAATTACACATGTATTAGTCGCTGTTTATATTCATGTAATTACGTATATCAATGTAAAAACATGTGACATTGTTACTGCACATTATTACACTTTGTGGGTAAAATAATTTCTTATTGATGTTTCAGGGTTTCTGCTTCAGGCCTGGAACGTGACACACACCCCGAGCAAAATGTGTGCTGTCCGTCACTCCACCGTGGTCTTGGCCTGCAGAAACACCTACCCAAGAGGTCAACAGGTCACCACTTCTGCATGGCGTTATCGGAGGGAGGAGGGCGGCGAGTCTGAGCTTGTGTCTGGGGACTGGGCGGTTGGAGGAAGTGTGGAGGAAGCTGCAGAGGAAGTGTCTGACTGCTCTCTAACAATCAATAACGTGACACAGGACCATGCTGGCATCTACCAGTTCAGCTTCACCACTGACATATACACCCGAGACCTGACCAGTGAACACGGAGTAGTGCTGGAGATCACGGGTGAGGACTTTTTGAACAGATCTTACGTATCAACCTATGTAGTACATCTCAGGGCTATTCTAGGATTCAGAGCCTACAGCTAAAGGAAAAGAACAGATAGAATGTTAAATCTACATACTGCATCCACCCACATGCTCTTACAGTAAGATTTTCAGTCCTGATTGGCTGATCAGCTGAGACACAAACACAACACAGTCTCTACAGGGTGATTTCCCAGTGAATGATCCATAGAGGCTCAGACACAACAATAAAATCAGGCCTTGATTGGACTGTTCCTCTGACTTGAACCTGGAACTCTGAATAGCAGTGCCGGTCACCAAACCCAGTCAACAACAGAAAGTAGGAGGTTTAGATGTAACAGTCTCTCAGTAAATGCCTTTAGCAGGAACCTTGTGGCTAAGTGCTTCCTAAAATGGCTTCTCTTAGTTAGCAGAGAAGTGTAGACTACAGAGGCCCCCTAGAGGCCTAAAGTGTTTTGGATTATTGCCTTTATTTGAGGTACTGTAGCCTTCTAGTGCCTGTGCTTCCAGGAAGTTCCCATATCCAGCAACCTGCTCTGGCAGTTTTTTGGACACAATTTAGATTAGAACTATTTCGCAGTTTTTCCATTTACCTCAGATGTTGTTGCTCAGCAACGACCTGTTTCAAATTACTTAACTAGAGCCATTGTTGCTAACTAATATTTTTTTTTACTTTTTCTATTACTTTTATTAATAGTTTTATACTTCACTTTAGTCAAACTGTGCCCTAAACCACATCCACAAGTCTACTCCACCTTAATGAAAACCTACTTAAATCAGTCATTGCTTTAAAGAATTGAAGAAAAAACCTGGGTGACTGACTGCTGATGTTAGTTAGAAGAAACAAAGCCCATGGAGAGACGTCTCCATTTGAGTCTATATTCTCTTCTGGAGTTTTTCTTATCACAGACTTCCACCAAGCAGCAACAACATTAATATTAAAACCTCTTGCCTATTGCTCTGTAGGTCTCAGAATAGCTCTGAGGTCTAGACTCTACAACACACTGCAGCAGCTCCATGCAGCAGCCATTTTAAGTCCTGTGAGTTTGAAGATATATTTCATTTTTTCAGACCTGGAGGTAGAGATGGTGTCAGAGTCAGAGGTGGTGTTGGTGGGAGATTGGGTGATCCTGGTCTGTGGGACTTGCATGCCTTCCCTCACTGTACCAACCTACGTCTGGCATAAAGATGGACGTCTACACAGAACTATAGATGGCAGCAACCTGTTAGAGCTGCCAGAGGCCACGCTGGGAGATACAGGCAGCTACTCATGCACCATAAGAGGCCATGAAGGTCTGTCATCCTCAGCTGTGAACCTCACCATCAAATGTAAGTCAACATCCACTATGATTTGGGATTTAACTGTAATGTTGATGTTAATAGCTCTGCGAGGTTATTATATCTGCATCTGTATTTTACTGAACTATGATTTATTACATTTACACTGAGTTTGGGAAATTATCCTTGTAATCATAGTTATTAATGGTTTCCCATGGCAATGTTTTTTCAAAATAATAATCAACAAATGTATAGTAAAGTAAAATGTAACGATCTATCCTTTTTGATTTGTTAAATTGTTCGTTATCAGTTATTTGGGTGTTGAATGTTGAAACAGTGGCGGTAATTTATTTATATAGTAATATTTTAAATGAATTATTAAAGCTCCAGCTCCTCCAAAGAATGTTTCTGGAGAGACTGTGGAGGACACGTCAGTGTACTACTGTGAGGTTCAGAATGGACATGGATCCTCGAGGTCAGCTTCAGTGCCCATCATCTTAAAAAGTAAGACATCAGTTTATTCATCTTGCTGTTTCTATATTCTCATTTCTATAATTAATATTAAAAAAGAGTTTTGTGTGTCTCAGCAGGGCAAGACACGATTCTCTACGTGACTATTGGACTGGACTTTGTTGCATTGCAGCTCTTCTGGTTGCCGCCGTCTGCCTGAGGTGATTAATTGTTTTATTTGCACATTGGTTAGTTTTGACAGTTGTTAACACATTAACATAACTGTTAGGGAAATTTTAACAACTATATATTTTAATTGAAATAATTTGAGAGTTAGCTGTGCTGCTATTTCTGTCAATCTCCCTCTCTGAGCTCTGCAGTGTCTAAAGTGTCTGAGGAAAAACAATTTTACAGTCATAATTGGAATCATGTAATATGCTGAATTTCACTGATCTTACTTCAGCCAGAAAACAGGTCATTGTTGTCCATGCTCAGTCGTTTGCTAATGTAACCTGGGTGTGATAGAATCGAGAGAAGCCAAGAGTGAGCAGAGCAGTAATCAGAGCAAAGGGCTATTTTGAAGAAACTAGAATATAAAACATATTTTCAGTTATTTCACCTTTTTTACATGACTCCACATGTGTTCATTCATAGTTTTGATGCTTCAGTGAGAATCTACCAATGAAAATAAAAAACTCACATTGAATGAGAAGGTGTGTCCAAACTTTTGGCCTGTAATATATATATATATATATATATATACTGTCACATGGCCCTTGCATGTGTCATTTCCCCGCTCCAATGTTGGTAACCTGCCTACCTGGGGCTTCAGGACCAAGGACAATAACGCTGAATTAAACTCAACGCCTACCAAGGCTCGGCTGATGACGTCCTTAAAAGGCGACACTGCGGACACACGCATGCTTAGTGTTTATGTGCGCTTCTGTAAATGCCAGCAGCCTGAGCCTCCTTGTCTCATTCTGTGTGTTCCTTACCGTTTCCTTTCCCATTTTTCATACTCCATTACTTTGTCTAACCTTTGTTTATTCCTTGTCTCCCACATGTCTGGACTCCCCAACCTTCACAGACGAAGGAGAACCAGATTTCCCCTGAACTAAAGAAACAACAAGAT
>JBBIGC010044239.1:0-11662 GCA_037576955.1 Lepidarchus adonis | reverse complement strand
GACAACAAACAAGACCCAGCATTCATGACATGCATGCTCTTAAGGCTGTGCAATTGGGTAATTAGTTGAAAGGGGTGAATGTTGGGTCTTGTTTGTTGTCTAAAAATCTACTGCACCTACTGGTAACTTGTTTGCCATGTAGCAATAAAAAATATACTAAAAATCTGGATTATTCTCGTTAGTCACATTGCACTGCTATTATTTTGAACAATATACTGTATAGATCTTTTTAAATGTCCTGACAGACTCACAGGCATCCACAGAATATTTTTGACTATTATGATCTCTGTTAGGATCTAATATATTTAAGTACTTCTATAAATCTATAAAATAATTTGTAAATAGAATATGGTACTCAATTGAAAATGCTTGGTTGTCTGTTAAGCTTAACAATTACCCAAACTCTAGCCTACATTGCCCTGCTGAAATAAGACGATATCCTTGTGAACTAAATGTAAATGCATAATTGATTCCATTACCCCAAGTCTGCACTTTCACCCTCACTGGGTTGCTGGAGATGCAGCCATAGAAAGACACCAGCACTAAAAGGAAGCTGCCTCCTCCTTGGTGCTTGACCTTTTAAGTAGTGAGAAATTGAGGTCAGCTACTGTGGCAGTCCAATTATGCTCCAGCACTAGTTAGATTAGCCGCAAAAGGTCTACTGATGCATTCAGGAATCTTAGTCTGGCTGAATCTGATTTTGACTTCAGAGGAGAGCAAACTGACACACTTCAGCCGAAATCAATTATTGTGCAAAAACCTGGGCAACTTCTCTCATTCACACTGAGGAACTTCATCGATAGTTTCACACTCCATTTAAATTGCAGAGATATGCTCAATGAGGATGGGCTGCATATGTTAAGATTTTGCTAATCAGCGCTCTTTGCAAAGTTGTGCACAATAACATTGACATCTTTGACTTCATAGCTGCACTCTCATTCAATGCCAGTGAAGCGCTCCTTCTCCGCCGACGTTGCGAAGAAAGGGCCTTGAATATTTGGTGCATTAACATATTTATTCATGCCGGCCTTATTGGCAAATGGCATCCACCCACATTAGCATTCTGTCACATTAGCATTCTGTCACTCTTCCAGGTAGTTTTCCTGCTCGGGGCTGACTTCGCAGACTGAGTGATTTGCATTATGCCAAGTCCAGACCCATGCACAGGCCGACCAGACGGACTCCCACCGTTCATTACAGCATGAACCAAGCCTGCTGCTGATGGCCAGCATGGCCCATGTTTCAGGAGGGCCACTCTGAATCATTAATCAAACGATTCGCTTCATTTTGGAGTTGCGCAGATTCGAGGCGTTGGCTCTGGGCAGATGTTCATGAGATAATGAGCTGGGAATGCGCTTGATCACATTCCAGTGCGAGGCCATCCAGAGCCACATGTTTATTTGCATGGTTCGAGTTCTTATTTGAATTAGTCCCCGTTAACACTGACTGCCAAAACAACACTCAAGTACTTTGTATGGTAAGCAAGTCTGTCAAAACAGCAAGCCAAACAGCTACATGGAATGGGGCACTGGAGGGTCTTCACTGGGTTGTAATGGCAGTGTCAGTCAAAAAAGAAAATTAAATGTATTTATATTTAGAAACGAAAATACTACAAGTCAAAGGCTTGAGCTATTTGAAATTGGTATCAAACATAAATAAGTAAGTACATCGTATTTTCATTGCAAAATAATTTATAACTTTAGTGACATTTAAATCTTGAAACAGAATTGTTACATAATCCCTATTAAGTTTCATGTTTTGTTAAAAGTTGCTTTTTGGAATGTTTGAGCTTGTTGATGCCATTGTGATGTTAACTGTGATGCTAAAATGCTAAAATTGTGCAAGCATAAATAAATAAATAAAAAGAGGTGTATTAAGGGTGTATTAAATCTTTTTAATGGCACCAAATCAGCTCTCCTGGCTTCCTCTGTATCAAGTTGTTGGCCTATCTCAGGGACTTGTCTAGAGTGACTATGTTTTATTATATACTGTATATACTCTACAGCTCTGGGGAAAAAATATGAAACCACTTTTGTTTTTTCTTTAGTCAGCTTGGTGGTAGGGCAGGCATTCCAGTATCTGTGGTGTAAATCCAACACAAGCAAATCTCATTTCACTTACTGAAGTACTAATTAGGTCACCTGAAACACATTGGATTTAAAGAGGAAATGTATAAAAAAAAACATCATATGCTTCTTGCAATAGGGCCAGTCTGATTGAATAAAACCGAATGTCTAAATTATTTTGAAAAGTTCAGAAATGAGTATTGTGTTATTTAAAATTTAATTTAATCTGGCTTTTTATTCATTAAACAAGGTCTGAAATCATTTGATCTTTTTGTTATATTGACCAGTTTTCTTCTGTAATTAAATGCTGAAGGTCAAGTCAATTTTATTTATACAGCACGTTTTACAACTGACATTGTCACAAAGCAGCTTTACAGAGTTAGAATCTGGGTCCAAGCCCCCAATGAGCAAACCAAAGGTGACAGTGGCAAGAAAAAACGCTCTAATCATAGTAAGAAACCTTGAAAGGAACCAAGGCTCAGAAGGGGAACCCATCCTCTGATCTACACCGGGGAGCGATAAAAGGGAAAAAACTATGGACAAATAGATGTGAAGAGGCATCAGCATCCAAGCATCCCAGTTTACCAGAAAACTCTGTGCCTGAGAACCCTCTGAATCTACCCCTTATTTAGAACTAACAGAAGGCTTGACTAAACAAATAAGTTTTTAAATAAATAAATATTTTTTTATTTATTTTTTTTAAATCTGGACTTAAATATTGAGATTGTATCTGAGTCCTTCACAATATTTGGAAGATTATTCCATAACTGCTGGGCTTTATAAGAGAAAGCTTTGCCCCCTGCTGTGATCTTAGCAACATGGGGAACCAGTTGGAGGTGCATTACTTTTGTGTGGAATTCTGAGAAAATGTTGTTATTGGTTTATGGAATAAAACAAATGTTCCTCAAACGCATATGTGTGTATATATAGTAAAACTAGAGAAATGGATAGAACTGAAGTTTAAATGAATGGATCAAACATAGCCCCTCTTTACTGACCTGTCAGCTAGCTCACTTCAATAGTCACTGATTCATGACACATTTATAGATGCTTACAGAGTTGATGAGAGATCTGGTGTTGATGTTTGTCTCCATACTTAGTCCCAAGTCAGGAAAGGACACACACTGCACACATCCTGGATCTCCCAAGCTTTTGTCTTTATTCTGTTCAATAAATTCAGCCTGGCACTGACCCAGTCTGGCACAGGGAACATTGGTGCACATAGCCGTCACCATATGGTGGGAGTGTATATTGTAGCCACTGGTGGCATGCTGCTTACAGTGACTGGCAGAAAGTAAATACAAACCCATTTTACATGCGAATGGACAAGCTGAAGGGTAGGTGAAATACCACTGCTGCAGTGGTAATCCTAAGTCCTGAAAATGTCCCTCAGTTTGGCATGTGTATACATATATAAATATATACGTATATATACAGTGGGAAGAATCATTTTTTGACACATCAGCATTTTTATCAGTACGGGTATTTCTAAGTGGGCTATTGACACAAAATGTTGACACAAATGAAACAGATGTTGCCATCAAGTATTGAATTCTTACAAAAGAAATCAGAAAATTTAAGTATACAAGTGGAGTCATAATAAATAAAGTGAAATGACACCGGGAATAAGTATTGAACACACTTTATTTAATACTTTATAGAAAAGCCTTTGTTGGTGATTGCAGCTTCTAGACATCTCTTGTATGGAGAGACCAGTCGTCTGCATTGCTCAGGAGTGATTCTGGTCCATTCTTCCACTCTCTTGAATCTTGAAGGTTCCTTGGGCCTCTTTTATGAACATTGATCTTCAGTTCTCTCCATACATTTTCTATGCTTGGAATCATTGTCTTAATGAAATGTCCACCCTCTTTTCATTTTCAGCTTTCTGGTAGATGCCAGCAGATTTTTATCCAGAATGTCCCGGGACATTTTTCAATTCATTCTGCCTTCAATAATATGAAGTCTGCCAGTACCACTTGCTGAAAAGCAGCCTCAAACCATGATGCTTCCACCCCCAAACTTAACTGTTGGTTGGTGGTGTTATTTCTTCTCCAAACATGGTGTGTAGAATGACAGCCAAAAAGTTCAGTTTTACTTTCATCTGACCATACTATAGTTTCCCAGTAATTAATAGAATGGAAAATTAGAGGGATAAAATGACAGGAATGGAAGAGAAAAAAGGGGTGAGAGTGATGGACAAAGAAAGAGAGAAAAAGAGAATGAAATAAAGGGATGAGAATGAAAGAAAGAGAGAGATAGAGAAAGAAAAGGAGGAGAAGGATAGAGAGAAAGAAAAGGTGAAGAATGATAGAGAGAAAGAAAGGGAGGAGAAAGAAAGATGAAAAAGAAAGGGAGGAAAAAAAGATGAAAAAGAGAAAGGAGAGCGAGAGATGGAGAGAGAGAAGGATCAAAGAAAGAAAGTGGTGAGAGTGATAGAGGGAAAGAAAAAAGAAATTAGTGAAAGTGATAGAAAGAAAGAAAGAAAGAAAGAGAAAGAAAGAAAGGTGAAAATAATGGACAAAGGGAAAGCAAAAGAAAAAAGAAAAGTGGGTGAGTGACGGAGCGAGAGAAAGAAAGGGGTGAGAGTGAAAGAAAAAGAAAGAAAGAAAGAAAGAAAGAAAGAAAGAAAGAAAAAGAAAAAAAGAAATGGATGAGAATGGTGGAGCGAGAGAGAGAAAGAAAGTTAAAAAGAAAGGGGTGGGAATGATGGAGAGCAAGAAAAAGAAAAGACATAGAATTAAAGAAAGAGAGAGAATGACAAAGAATGAATAGAAGAGCATTGTAACCAGTTAAGGCTTAATACTGACGGGACTCAACTGACACAGACCTGCATACTTCCAGTCTAATAAAGTGGCTCCAAAATGAGTTGTATTGCTTATTTTATGTACCAATACTACAGTACACTGAACCGGGTTACTCCATTAATAAATATAAACAAAATCAAACAATTCTGCTTTAAGGCTGCTTTTTCTGCTTATTGCATTTTCACAGTTTAAATTAATAGCTATAGTTAAGAGTTTCTTTTTTTCCTGTTTGTTTGTTTGAAGTGAGTATGGTTCTGTTTTTACTGAGTTGACCTTACTTCATTGTACCAATGTTGAATAACGACAGTATTGCAGTAATATTGCTTGGCACTCGTATCAAGTGTTTGTACAAGGTAGCAAAGTCTTTCTGAAAGTCATACAGAGAAAACTAAGTATGAAGTAAACAGCGTATGCAGCCTCTCTCAGGGTTTATTGGATGTAGAAGAGATCATTACAGCATGTCTCACAATGTGTTACCTGTCTCTGGGGAGATCACATCTGACAACGCACCAGAAGAACAGATCCTGTGAGAAAACAGCCACTCATACAGTCAGGCAGGTCGTACGTATTTTAATAGTCCTATAGATCAAGCCACTCTGATCTGTACTATAGAAAACTGCAGTTTTTATGATGCACCAGCAATTACTTAAGATCAGCAGATTTTACATATGGTGTGTGTTTATAGTATTTGACATATTTTTGGGACAGCGGTGGCCTGGTGTTTAGGACATTGCCCACTGAGGTGCCCTTGAGCAATGTACCATTCCACTACAGTGTTGATAACTACCCACTGTGTGATGGGTTAAATGCAGGGGTCACATCATCTACAGATAGCATAAGGAGAATGTGTGTAAAGTTGATTTTCTTTTTTACTTTAGTAGTTCAGTGGAAAAAGCTGTGTTGATAGCTGCTTTGGAGAAGGTGAGGTCCATAGTAATAGTAGTTGCAGTTGTATAATAATAATAATAATAATAATATGTATTATTGTTATTATTGTTATTATTGTTGTTATTATTATTGTTATTATTGTTATTATTATTATTGTAGGTTCACTTTAATATAGCACTTTTATTGAACCTAAGAATGCCTTAGTAACAAAATACAATTAAGAATGCACCAAATATTCCATGGCATGCATGCATACTTGCCAGCTGGCAAGGGGAAAACCCAGAGGGATTGTCTCTCTCCACCTGGGAAGCCTCATGGCCACACTGCAGAGTCTATTTTTTTAACTGTTGTAATTATGTATGATTTTAGTTTTTTGTACAGTGTCCTTGGGTGCTACAAATGTGCCTAAAAATAACATTTATTATTATTATAATTCCATGGTCAGAAAGCCTCCCAGTCAAGAAGCAGAATTGGTATGGCAGTTGGTCTGGGGGGCACCATGGGTGGGATATAGTCACAGAGGCAGCCAGCCGGTCAAGACTCTTTGTCATGAGGCTGTCAGTCGGGCAGCCAGCTGGGGAAACCTTGTAAATGCAATGCACGCACACCCAGGCCTCAGAATTACAAGGGAAAGTCACAATCTCGATTGACGTGGTGGCAAACTTCCCAGTCAGCCATAAACCATAAGCACATGCATTTTTAAGTGATAATTTGTCATTATTATTATTTGTGAACACACCACAGCAGACAGTGCACCACAACGAAATGTGTCCTCAGCATTTAACCCATCACACATGCACATGTGGAGCAGCGGGCGAGCAGTGAAGGGGGACGGTACCTTGCTCAATGGTACCTCAGTGGTGCTCGGGCTGAGACTTGACCCGTCAACCTTCTGATCTCGGGGGCAAAGTCCTAACCACTAGGTCACCACTGCCCCATTGGATTGTGTTTGCTTCAATTAAATTTGGTTGGGTTGTATATGGGAGTACGACGTCCCATTGGACTCGTCTGCCATTACTGTAGATAAATATCAGTATCTGGAGAGGTGGGATTGCATTGGCCTATACTTTTTGCAAATTAGCGTCTGATATTGAAATGTGTCCCAAATATGTCTGCAGCATGAGCAGATTTCTCGTTTTGCTGGCGGTGCATTCTCAGGTTGCCTCAGGCCATCTGCCTTGCACGGAAGCTGGGAAGTGCATCTCAATCCCAGACACAAACAAGGTCATAGGAGATCTGAGCAGCAGTTGCTCCAGTATAGTCAGGCTGAGGGTTGAGGGCAAGCATGTCCTACTGTTGGTCTTGGAGGAACCTACGTACAGTACAAAATCACGCTGTCCTCTTTTGACCAGTGTAAACTTGTAAACTTGTTCCCAATGCCTGTAAGGATGTGCCTGTTTGTTTTGACCACAAGAACCCTGTCTGGTTCTCATAGGGGCAAATTAAGAACTGAAGTAAAGTGCCTCTGAGGAACCACCTGAAGATACCTTGCTTTAATTATGGAAACTCTACGTCGGAGAACACCCTGGGATGGTATGTATGCTGGTCTACTGGGACTGTTGGGCAAAATGACAGACTCTTGGAGGGACGCAATCTGGTCCTGATGGTGTAAGAAACAAAACACTCACCCCGTCTCCTTGACATCCAGGTTTTACACGAGGCCGACAGGACAGCAAGAAAGCAGACTATTGCATCACTAGGGGCAGTCCATCTGCACTTTTGCCCAGGTGATACCATGCATATTGGTATAAGGCTTTCCGCTTCATCGCATAATGTGTGCTAAAGTTATCTCCCATGACATTTTCCTTTTAATGGCGGAATGCTAGCTGGTATTTCATTGACACCCCATGACCTGTTAGACAGCAAGGAAAGCTTGGCTTTTACCTTAATATATATATTATATATATATATATATATATATCTCACTCCCATCTTTCCTGGTGCTATACCGGTGCTTGTCGCGGCTGATTTATGGGGTCTCTTTATTCAGTGACACTCTTATCTTGAATCCCCTCCAGCTGACGACTGAGTGGGGGTTAATCAGGCACTGATGAGATGCAGCCTCCACTCATCCTGCCGCTACCTGTATGGATTAGACCAAAAGGAGGCCAGCCGCCTAATTACTCCACATTAGCATTCCTTGCCTGAATCTTCTAGCTATCACAGTTCACATCCAGCTCTGTCTCCAATTATTAAGATGTTATTCCCTCATGACATGATTTATCTCTTTTTTATGTATAGTTTCCACTTGTTCCAGGTTGAAACTCCCTATCTGGAGTTGGGAGTTATTGAGACTTTTTCTACTCAGTTCATATATTAATGACTAAAGAAACTACATAAGCAAGTCTAGTTTTTTACTTCACACGGTTGTGGGAAAGTGTATAATATCAATGGCTTAGTGTATGGGATGCTAATTGGGAAACACGGCTGTGCTATGGTGCAGCGCTTAGTGCTGTTGATTCACAGCAAGAAGGTCCTTGGGTCGATCATATGTGCCATTTGGTGTGGAGTACAAGGTTTTTTTTTTCCTATGACTTTTAACACTCACCTGTACAGTAACCATAGACACTCATGAATGTGTATTTGACTTGTTTCCTATGTAAGTGTTTGTAGACTGTGATTTAGTAAAATGTGTATTTTGTTTTTGAGGTTCACAAGAAGGTAGCTTGAACTAGGGAGCTCATGCCACTACATCCTCTACACCAGGAGTGTCCAGTTCCAGTCATGGAGGGCTGGTTTCCAGCATAGTTTGGTGATTTCCCTGATCAAGCACAGCTGGTTCAACTCCCCTGTTAATTGCCAGGTGTAGTGAGTGTGCTTGAGGAGGGGTACTACCAAACTGTACTGGACCCTGGCTGTCCAGTACTTACGTTATGCACCCCTGCTCTACACCAAGGGTCACCGACTCTATCAGGCCTGGGTCCAGCAGAGTTTGGGAGATCCTGTCAGGTGTCAAGAGATGAACAACTTGTGCTGGACACTGGCCCTCCAGGACCATGTTATAAACTGTTCAAGTCTGAAATAATGCAAAGGTTTTTTTGAATATATGCATTTCATCTCAGGCGAACTTTTATAACTTGGACCGATTTTCTATATGCTTCATACGGAATCCTTTTAAACTTAATGCAGCAGATAAAGCTCACAGGCACTAAAGATGTCTTCTCCCCATGCAGCCTCTCTAGGGAAATAGCTGCATCTTTAAGGGTGTCTATTGTACATTCTTGTGTCCAGCAATGATAGCCAGTGTAATATTTAAAATAATTGAAAAAATATATATTTAATGATGTCCTGCATGGTGAAATTTTCTTTCTGCGTTTTACTCTTCTGAGGCAGTGAACACACATGCCCAGAGCAATGCCCGGAGTCAAGTCAAGTGCAATTTATGTGTATAGCGCCTTTTACAACTGCCGTTGTCAGAAAGCAGCTCTACAGAATTCGGGTCCGAGCCCCTAATGAGCAAACCAAAGGCAACAAGGAAAAACTCTCTAAACTGTAGGACGAAACCTTGGAAGGAACAAAGGCTGAGAAGGGGAACCCATCCTCCTGTGGTCAACACTATGAAAAAGAGTATTAAAAAAATAAAAATAAAACATATGTAATAATAATTTCAGTTTTAAGAAGCATTAACAGTTCCTTGACCAGTGGGCAGCCTCTGTAGAGGCACCTGGGGAGCAGAAGGTGGTTCGGTGCCTTGCTCAAGGGCACATCAGCCCGCTGCTGGAATCAAAGCCAAAAGCATTTGATCACAAACCTACTTCTCTAACCATCGGGCCATGGTAGCCCAACGAATCGTGCTGTATGTTCACATGTGAGTTGGAGAAGGTAAACATTTAAAAGGACAGAGTGATTATCTAGTCTGTCTAGTTTGCTGTGTTGATCACCACATATGATGAATTTTTTCTCTTGAAGCTGAGTCTCTTTATTTTGACAGACTGCTATGAGTAGCCTTTTGTATTGCTGTGTGGATATCTTGAGTGAGATCTTTGGATGAGGCATAGTTGCCTCATGGGTGGGTGTCATGCAAATGGAGCGATCCATAGAGGGTTTACACTTGCCAAATTTGCAGAGCCTTGTCCCCTGCGTTGTGCATAGCCTCTTTCACAAAAAGAAGTTCCTCCCCTTGCCGCGAGCAGCCTGGACCAAACTCTTAGGCGCTGTGATATGTAGGATCTTCCACTTTGGATTATAGCTTGGATTCTCAGTAAGCTTTAATTTAACCTGACCACTGCATGATTCATTCCAGCAGCCTTTGCAGGGCTCCAGAGCTCCCCTGGTGCCAGCTTCACCAAACCCAGACAGTGCTCTGAGCCCAGGATGGTAGTGTAGAAGTGTAGAAAACCATCGTCCCCCTGCCTGTACTTATCAGAGGGATGCAAACTGGCAGCCTCCACCTGCTCCTGAAGCACCGAGCAGTGTCTGTCCCACTGAAGTGTGGCTTGGGATGTATCTGCAGAGGCAGCCCAGGCCTTCATTGCCTTGGTTTGATTGATAGATGAAGCTTTTCAGAGCGACGGATACGATCAAGTTCCTCTGACTCTGATCTAGGCCGGCAGTTCAGTGCAGTGCCCCATTGTGCTTGTTTACTTTAAAGCTCGCTTAGAGAACTTCCTCCCTGAAGCCTCCAGGGGCTTTCTGGGTCAAACTGGGACACACTCGCAGATTTTCTGTGCAGCCTTCCATCTGTATCATGAGTACACAACTGTAACAGGCCTATTTATGTTCAAGCCTCTAAATCAGCCTTGAAGATAGGACTGGAGATGAAACTATAATCTTCCCCAACTAAATACAGCTGATATCGCCAGATCCCTTCTATAGCTCATTTTACCCATTCTCCCTTTTGCTAATCTTATGTGAAGTCAAGCAGTTATGCAATGGTTGAAACTGAAAACACAGTAAGGGTTTTTCTCTGAGTTGGCTTTGTACCGCATTCAGGTAGCTACCTTTCATTACAGTAAATCTGTTTTGCTTCAGCACCAGCCTCTTCTGTCTGCTTTCAATTGTCCATATACTCTTGATGACCCATGAATGGGCAACATGAATGCAGCTTTTTAATTGAGCTTCTTGAAAATTGCAGGGGCTGACGAGCAACTGCAGTTCTCTTTGGGAAGTGGTAGCCTAGTAATGGTAATGGAAGGTTGCAGGTTCAAGTCCTGGCACCAGCATGTACCCACCAGGTGCTGCTGATATCTGCTCAGAATGACAAAGAGTCAATTATTCCTCACTTCCTTCCATCCATTCTCCAAATCGCTTATCCAGTTCGGGTCGCAGGTGAACTGGAGCCATTCCCAGCTGACGATGGGCCAAGGCACACACACCACCCTACATCTATGGGCAATTTAGAGAAGCAATTGGGCAATTCAAAGCACCTGGAGGAAACCAGAAACCACTGTACCACCCCTTCCCTTCCTTTCTGAATTACATAACCCTTCACAGTCGCTTACAGCAATGGCGGGATTTGAAGCAATTCAATAACGTGACGTTTGACCCCCTTCACTTGCTGAGCTTGGTGAGCAGGTTTTGGAATTGCTGCTGGGTTGGGGTTTCTTTACCGAGAGTTGTTATTTCCTCAGAGTCCCAACGGTTCAGCTTTAATGCTGTAATGAGAAAGGAACTAGGGCACTCTACTAAACACACAATGCTGCGGAGCACATTAAAAATACAAATCAGGAAAGCATCCCGCATGGCAGTACAGTGTTTCTTGGCTTCTATCATGGGTGCGCCACAAATGGTGTCCTCATTTAGGTACTGTAATACATCACCCTCACCCTTAGGTATTGTTGCTTCCCTCGTTCCATCTCCTACATTTTTAAGGCTAACTGCACTGCCTCTAACTCTCTCTCTCTCAACACTATCTCTCTTAAACACACCCTGACTCATGGTCATCTCTCACGCTCAGCCTATACC
>JBBIGC010044193.1:0-11663 GCA_037576955.1 Lepidarchus adonis | reverse complement strand
TTTATGTCACTGTCTCTATGTCGCAGTCGTTACATAAGCAATTTCCTTAGGGACAATAAAGTTTTTCTGATTCTGAAATAATTAATAAAGTATATTTTTATTTTACTTTTTTCATGTATTTTTTATGTTTCCAGATATATCACATCACATTAGATTCTGAATGTGGGACAAGGGCAGAACAGTAATACTGAGGCCTATAAGCATGTGGAAAAGAAAAGCAAATGGTAGAGAGTGGTAAACAGATGGTAAAGAGTTTCTAAGGTGGATTTATTGCAGTGGTGTGAAAAAGTGTTTGCCCCCTTCCTGTTTTATTCTTTTTTTCATGCTTGCCACAGTTACAGATCATCAAACAAATTTAAATATTAGTTAAAGACAACACAAGTAAACACAAAATATGTTTTTTAAGTGATGGATTTTATTATTAAGGGAGAAAAAACCCCAAACCTACATGACCCTGTGTGACAAAGTGATTTCCCCCTAAACCTAATAACTGGTTGAGCCCTTAACAGCAACAACTGCAATCAAGCGTGTGTGAAAACCTGCAATGAGTCTTTTACAGGAACGACTGAGGAGGAATTATATCTGCAGAATTGTTGTAGTTCAGCCACATTGTATGGTTTTCGAGTATGAACTGACTTTTTAAGGTCACCACTGTACTGTATGTGCAAAAGACATGGAACTGCTTTAAAATGATACAATTTTATTTATGTTGTAACTAATAATAAGGCAACACTGTGATTAGCGTTGTTGTTTTACAGCAAGAAGGTCCTGGGATCATTCACTGAGTCTTTCTGTGTGGAGTGTACACTCTCTCCCTGTGTTTGTGTGGGTTTCCTCCCTCTGTCTAAAGGCTTGTGGTTTAGGTTGACTGGCTACTCTAAATTGTCCATAGGTGTGAATGTGTTAATGGTTGTGTTTTCCATGTATTGGTTTGGCCTCCTGTCCAGGCTTTGGGCCCATAGTCAGCTGGGACTGCCTCTAGCTTCCCCACAAACTGAACTGAATAAGTGGTTTGGAAAATGTGAATGTAACCAATAATTTGATTAAACTTGGTTAATTTGGTTACATTATGGTTACCAATAATACATTTAAGACATATTCTTAAATTCTTTGTTTTGTGTGTAATGCCTCTTATATTGTTATTGTAGGAATCTGTTCTACACACACACACACACACACACACACACACACACACACACACACACACACACACACACACACACACACACACACGCTCACTGCTTATAAAATATTTAAATAAACATATAAATATTCTGTATGTTTTAATTTATTATTTAAATAATTACCATCACGTGTTTATATATTTTTTATGATTTTATTATTTAAAATGTGAATTTTTCTATGCATTCACTGTTTTATTAATTTCTCTTTAAATGGACAACACAGCACTTTAGACATCCTGGCACTGTCTGCCCACAAAACAGAGAACGTGCTGTTTCCCAGTGATTGTAACAAATTTATTGTAATAGTTAAGCATCTGCTTTTAGAGCTTTCAGGACTGAATGTCTGTGTTATGTGTATGTGTATGTACATTTGTGTATGAAACGGTTCAGGCTTTTAAATATTTATTGCGCTTCACCTCACAACGCTTGTGACGAAAAAAAAATAGCGCCCTCTTTCCTATTGGCTACTAAGGAATTTTTGAAAATTGCATTGACCCCGCCCCTAGCAACGGCATCCTAGTCTGGAGCTGATTGGTAATCGGGTTGCAGCTATCGCCCAATCAGCGCAAGTGCGCAGTTTTTAGATGCACGTTGGCGAGGGTACGACGAAGTCTGTTTTGAACGCAGTTTATAAGTTAAAAGTATTCGTTCGCTTGCATTTTTGGTCGTATTTGTGCTTATTACAGGGTTTTAAAGTTGGAAAGTCATATATCGATTCTACAGCGGCCGGACGAAGGTGAGACACTTGGACTCTTTGTGTTTTCTTGGCATTGCAGCTTCCCACAAAGCTAAACTTACTTCCTCTGACCCTCGGAGCGGCTAATCAGCGTTAGCCACATTACTTTATAAATGTGTGCTGTTTAAATCGTTCTGAATTTTATATAAGGTCAGTTTTATTCAATATAACGTTAGACCTGCGTGTGTTGTTCTTTTATGTCTGTAATTTAACCTTAGCTCACATTAGAGAACGAATTTTAGCAGTGTGTCGTTTGTTTTGACTGGTGTTTGGTTGGGTGAGCGCTGGTCTTTTTAACATGGCTGTCAAAATAAAAGCCTTTCCCAAGATAAACCTTTATTTTCTTGATTAAACTTTAGTTTAGTGAGAGGATTTTCAAACTAAATAGAGACGGTTCAGTGAGAATGCATGGATCAAAGCGAGAAAACCCACGGGCCTTTTTCTCATGAGCCACGTTTAATAAAACAAGAGCAAATGCATTAAATCTGTAATGCCATCCTTCCTTAACTATGTATTAGAAGAGTAAATGAAAAGGTCCTAAATAAAATATTACCTGTGCTGCTTCCATGCTGTCTTTTGCTGCTTATGTTCTTTTTAAAGCTAAAATACTTCCAACTTTCTCTAAAATTGGGTATTTCATTCACTGTTAAGGGAAAGAAGTAAAGAACAATGCCATTTTCGAGGGGAAAAAAACCGACAGTCAGCAAGATCCCAAAACTACATGTTAAGAGCTCTGAGAATCAGGTAAGCCACCATTCCTTAATCCTTCAGCTACTCTTGTTGGATTTGAGATCATTTAGATTTTTAAAATAATCCCAGGGGGTAACATATTCTCTATTTTTTTCCACCTGGAGCAGTAGGGGGGTTAGGAGCCCTTCACCAGGAATCGAACTCACAACCCAAGTCCTCTAACCATTACACTGTGGCTTCACCCTAAGTAATTTATACTGTGTTGATCCCTGAGGGGAAATTAGTCTTGAACCCACAACGCTTGGGTTGCAAACCCATTTCTTTGAGCATTAGACGACACTGCGTCATCCTCTTACTCACCAGCCAACTGTGTTTCTTTGGCCTTGATCTTTTCCTCCATCCGCAACATCCTTTTCCCAATATATTCCATTCTTTCTCCTCTGCACACCTCCAAACCAACAGAATCTCACTTCTGACTTTGTCCAACCTGAGCTGATTCTCTGATACTCCTCTATAATCCTGGGCACTCCCAGTGCAAATCTTCATCTTCACTTCGAGCTCTGTCGCCCGTCTTTCCATCAGTCCCAGCATCTCCAACCCTTATAACATGACTGGTTTTGCGAACATCCTGCTAAACCTTCTTTACACTCTTGTTGGTACCTGTCTGTCACCACAAAGACATGGTGCAGCTCATTCTGACTTTCCTTATACTTCTCCATCACCACCCTCAGAGCAAACGTTGCACCTGTAGATCTCTTTCCACCACCCTCTTCTTAACCTAGCTTCTACTACTTTCTCATAACGTCATACGGTGGCTGATCGACATTATTTTTCTGTAGTTACTACAACTCAGTAAATCAGTAAACCTCTTCTCACTTTCCAAGATTGTGTTAAAAAAAAGTTAGAAATTCCACTGCCAGCTCTTCTAAACACCTCCATGCTTCCACTGGTCCATCATCCTTTCCATTCACCATTCTCTTCATAGCCGTCCATACTTCCATCACTCGCTCACCCCTTTGATTTCCACTTCTCCAAAACTCTCCTTCCTACTCTTCTTTCAGAATACATCAGTTTTCCTCTCATCCACACCACAATAGAACGATTCGAACACCTGGACTTACTTCCCCTTTATCTGGTCTCTGGTCTTCTCTTCAATATATTGTTCTCCCCTTTTACCTGTCGTGCTGCAAACATGCGAAGTTCCTTCTCTGACTTCAACTCTCCTACCTTTGTTGTTAACCCGGGCCTTGATCGATCTGGTATGGAAATTGAGGTCATTGTCTCCATCATGCAAACGTTGCTTTGTAGAAACACCACATTCTCCAACAATAATGGTGCACATTTAAGTGATCTGACACCTGTCTGTTCCAGGAGGATGGCACTCAGGTCAAGCGATCAACCTCCCCCCCTCATGGAGCTCCCAGGAAAAGAACTGCGTTTATCGACATCACTAATGTAAGTCTGACACGCTAATGGGAAGCATTTTCCCAGTGTGCACTGTGGTCCGCATGCCTCATTTGTCTTTATCTGCTTGACTAGGCTGTGTCTCAATGTGTTTTGACTCTTCAGTTTGACACTGATGAGGACAATGTGAGGCGAGTAAGTGCTTCAGTTCACTACAACCTGTTTGTGGTGTTTTAATGTTAAAACGAGGGTGTTTTTCAGTTGGGCATAATTTAAACAAGCACTTGCATTGTATATTTAAACTACAGAATTAGCTTCATTATATGCACAGTTAACACCGAAATAGCAGATATAGGGGAAATAACACTAGTGGGTGCACAACCACTGTGGGTGCATAGTCCGTATCTTGAGGTGGATCTTCTGTTGGTGAACCTGGTCTTTCTGAAGTAATGCATTTATATGTTAATTATCGTGATGGGCCCATTAACCGGCTAACACCATTTGCACATTTTCTTTATGACCAATCATTATGTTGAGCTTGATGTCGTCTTTTGTAGTCTTTGTTCTTTATGTGCTGTTGTAAAAATGTAATGGACCTTAGTCTGGAAAAGTGTAAAATTGAACATTATGAATATAATTTCCCCTTGTGTTTTAGGCTCACAAGATCGAGCTTAGTAATCCTATGAAGAAGAAGGGTCCAGTCAAGAGTGTGCAGAAAACCACAGTGTCTTCCAAGAATGAGGCCAACCTGAAAAAGTAATCATCACCACAGTTTTCCATGGTGGTGGCAAGACCCTTGAATCAAATCACATGTTTATATTCTCTATACCCTGTACAAAATGGGGATTTTCATTTACTGGGAACGTGTATTGCGCTTGTGGCCTGATTTTGAACTTAATCTTCAGGTTAGCCTCTGTCAATGCTGAAGAGCATGGAAAGGTTCAGAAGGAAGAGTCCCCGGCAGAGAAACCAGAGGAACCCCTTCACTTTCCTATTCCCCCACATCTGCTACCTCCAGTGGTAAATACAAGGAAAATAGATTTATTTAATTTCTGAGAAATTGAGAACAAATTGCTGAATTTTCTATTTTTTCCCCCAGATTCCCCCAGAGTTTGACATTGATTCTGATCCATCAAATGACTGTTCACACACCCCAGAGTACGCCAAAGACATTTTTGACTACCTGAAAAACAGAGAAGTGAGTTAACATACGTTTCACTTTCGCAAAAGACTACCGCCACTTTCATTTTACTGGCAAGTCACAAATATTTGATTATTTTCTTTGCCTTTTAATTTAATGGCTTGCTCCTTGCATCTCAGATTTGCTCAACATACTTTCTTGAGTCCAAACAACATATTGAGTGTAACTATAGTGTGCTCTGCATGCACCAACCTTAAGCCACCATTTTGTTTTCCAGGAGAAGTTTGTATTGTGTGACTACATGGAGAGTCAGCCAAGCCTGAACCAGAGCATGAGAGCTATCCTAGTGGACTGGCTCGTAGAGGTGCAGGTAAGTGTTGGATGTGGGCTGATTGGGATGTGTCATCTGTCCTGGGTATTTAGTTGTGGAAAATGTCCCTTTAGACCCACATACTGTAGTTTGACCTCGACTGTTTGCAGTGATTTATCTTCATTATCTTTCTATGCCTCTTTGTCTCTTTTTGCAGGAGAATTTTGAACTGAATCATGAAACCCTTTACCTGGCAGTGAAGATGACTGATCATTACCTGGCAGTGACTCAAGCCAGCAGAGAATCCCTCCAGCTCATTGGTTCCACTGCAATGTCACTTGCCTGCAAGTTTGAGGTGAAAAATACACAAATGCACAATTTTTTCTATCACAGTCATTGTTGTTGAAATATCAGAGCACATAACTTGCCAACCAATACAGGATGACAGGAGATGCATTTGTGTGTCTGCTGTGGGAAAGTATTTTATAGTTATATACAAAAATGTCTGCTTTGCTAGTGTAACTGGTGTAAAAATTCATTTAGCAAATGTTCTTCACTGTGCTACAAACTACTTTTGATTAAGATCCAGTGTTTGAAGTAACTGAGCACCTGTGCAGTAATTTTAAATCTTTACAACACACTCTAATATTTTTCCACTTAAATAGTTCACAAAAGTATTAGTTCTGGGTATATATGTCTGTGCATATTTTAATAGAGATGATTTTACTGCAACATTTTGTATAATTTAACTTGTAGCCATATCAGGTTGATCAAGTAGTGTTTGTCATTCAACCATATACAGTTGGCACGATATATAGTGCAATGTAACATTGGTCGTCCAGGAATGTGGTGCTACAGAATAATGGGCTTTGTGCACACAGGTGTTTAAATCTTGGATAAATGAACATGCTCTGAAAGACCTATGAGTTTTGTAGTGATACTTGATTGACTTCATGATGGTATATTTGCCTCTGACTGCCAACCGCCAACCCAGACTGTAATGTTGTGTTTTTACCTGCGGAGGCAGTTTAGTGTTTCTCTAACCTGTGAGTTTTGAGGTTCAACATTTTACTGGATTTAAATCTCACTGCCACTCCTGGATTCACCCTCTGATAGATGTAATGTCTGAAGATTAATGGGACCTGTTTGGTCCTGCAGAACACTGGATTAACGGCGTGTGAAAAATGTTTCAGGATTTCGGCAGAATCTGATGCCTAGAAAAAGCTTCCCGGAATGCGCAGCTGACCAAACAAGAGTCCTGAAAGCTAGTCTGGTTGGTCAGATTCTCTCCAATGTGCAGAAATGTGGCCAGCCTTTGATTTGTGCTTACCTGACACCACAAATATTAGAAAAATGCGTGTTTCAGACCCCAAAGGTGTTCTGTCGGGTTTAGGGCAGGACTCTGTGCAGGCCAGTCAAGTTTTTTCACACCACACTTGCTCATCCATGTCTTTATGGACCTTGCTTCCAGTCATGCTGGAACAGGACCAACCATTCCCAAACGTTTTCCACAAAATTGTCCAAAATCTCTGGGTATGCTGAAGCATTGAGTTCCTTTCATTGGAGCTAAGGGGCAAAGCCTAGCTCCTGAAAAACAAACCCACACCATAATCCCCCCTCCACCAAACTGTACGCTTGGCACAATGCAGTCAAACAAGTACTGTTCTGCAAACCCATCAGATTGCCAGATGGAGAAGCGTGATTAATCACTTCAGAGAATGCATCTCCACTGCTCTAGAGTGGCAGTGCTTTACACCACTCCCAAAGCTTTGCATTGCAGTTGATGTATGGCATGGATGATGCAGCTTGCCCATGGAAACCCATTCCATGAAGCTCTCTAGGCACCGTTTTTGAGTTAATCCACACGTGTCAATCTCAGGTCCTGGAGGCCGGTATCCAGCACTTTAGTAGTTTCTCTCCTGATTTGAACCAGGTGTGTCTGAGCTGGAAAATAATCAAACTGTGCAGGACACCAGAGTTCCTGTGCTAATCTGAATTCTGCATGAAGATTGGAGTTCTGTAGCTATTGCTCACTGTGCATTAGCATCTGTTAATGTCGCTTGATTAATTTTATGTGGCAGAGTTGCTGTTGTTCCCATTCACTTTCACTTTTTTATAAAACCTCTGACAATGACACTGTAATATTTAGTAGTGAGAATTTTATGACTTCATGAAAGTCATGGTACCACACTGGAATTCACAGAGCTCCTGTTTGTAGAAGCCGTGTAGTTTTTAGTTCATAACCTTCAGGATCATTTAAGAAATTCTAAATGACTGTTTTACTGCGTCCCACCTCAGCAGTGATGCCGCTGTGAGACCTGATTTATACAGTTCAACAACCCGACCACCTTCAAAAAGGGAACTTTTCTTGTCTTTGCCATCTGAACGTCATAAGTGTGAACCTGACAGAACATGGCAATGAATCCACAGATTTGTCCTTTTAAAGGCACGTGGTCCTAAGATTTTGATCAGCTGTGAAACGTCTCGTTTCAGTTTAAGTGTTGTTGTCGATAAATTGCATGTTTTAAATGTTTTTTTTTCTCTCACTCATTTCTTCTTGTACCGTGTTGAAGCTCTACTTGGGACCTTGTTATGATCCAAACATGCAACATATGATTTTTTTTTTTGCCATTTGTCAAGTGGTCTTAAACTTTTTGATCAGGACTGTACTGATGCAATCAGTGTCTCTCCCCTAACATAACACTGGGTTTTTGCAGAGATATGTTTTTTGTAAAAATGCAAGAGCTCTTGCTAGTGCTTTTATGTTTTGTGTATGTGCGTGTGTGTGTGCGCGTGCCCTGTCTTTGGCAAATATGCTTTTATGTGTTTATTGTGCCAGTATCTTTGTGATTATGATTATGCCTCTTGCCAAACTCTGCTTATTCAGAAATAGAACTCTCTTTACAAATGGCCACCTCTTCATTTTAGTAGTGGATCCTTCGTTGTCAAAGAGGACACTTCTTTTCTTTTTCTTTCTTTTTTTAATTAATCATGCCGTGTATAACTGTGCTATTGCGCATCACAGCAGCAGCGTTCAAGTAACACATGAGTGCACTTGCCTGGCTAATGTTATTTTTGTAATTAACTGCAACACAGATTCGCCAGAAGCAAAGTTTTAAGATTTCTTCGCATGTTTGGAGCAAAATTGGCCAGTTCCAGTCATGCATCCCTAAAAATTCACGGTATTGATCTAGAATGCACGTATTAATGGAAGTTCATGTGTTTGGTGCTGGTTGAGTATTGGATTTGAATCCTTCATGCATCGTTTGTTTTTTTTCTTTTTCAGGAGCGGCTCCCGCCTTGTCTTGACGACTTTCTGTATATATGCGACGATGCATACAAACGCTCACAACTCATCTCTATGGAAACAAATATCCTGCAAGCACTGAACTTTGACATCAACATTCCTGTTCCCTACCGCTTCTTGCGCCGTTATGCCAAGGTGAGTGAACACATTGAGGAGGGAAAATGTAAAGCCTGCACAGGCTCCATAAAAGCTCGATTGCCATTTCTTAGCATTAGCATGTAGGTTATGATGCATGTTGCCTGGATTTGAGATCATCGGGCGTGATCTGTTTAAGAAATGTGGTTCAGTGACTGACTGAACTGCGACTGAACCTGTAAAGCCGCATATATATTTCTGTGGAAAACACATTATCGTAGAATTTGCATTATTGTAGAAAGCTCGTGGTGTACATCACTTTGCATAGTTGTAAAATTGCCTCTTCCTGTGCTTTAGGCAATACGTCACCCATCAGAGGCTTAAACATGCTTTCCTAACACTGTGTGGTCTTGAGCATGCACTGCAATAAATCCTGAAATCTGGTGGGTGGAATTAAAAAAAAAAAAAAGCTCTGGGTGGCTGAATGTTGCCTTTTATCCTTAGTTACGTAAACACTGCAACACTGCATATTTTTCGAATTCTAAATAATTTATTTCATATTTCTAGTTCCTAGCTACTTCGTTTTACCTTTCCCCCTCTCAAATTTGTAATACTAAGTTTCCATCCCACTATCCTGTTGAGGTCAAGGGGTAAAATGTGTTTTTCCAGGATGTGTAGGCAATCGCTTTGAGAAAAGATGCACACACTTATCGCATACAGCTCGATTCTGCATCCATGACCTAACAGACACCCTTGATTAACTAGCAGTGCTGTGTATTGACGGTGAGGGAGGAACGAAGTCCTTCTTCCCACACAATAGCAATCAGCCAGCTGTACTCTCAGACACCCACCCACAGATGACTGTGCCTTCATTGGGAATCGAACTTTGGTCTTAGTGATGGAAGCAGTTATGTAGGTGCTGCATAGTCACATCCTCTTGATAAAATGAGATTCAGCCGTTTTCTGCTTCTTCAATAAAAGCATGCAAATGAAAGGGTAAGAGTTTTTCATACAGATGATTTCTCATTCAAAACGGCAAACCTTCACACTTGCAGCTTAATACGGCTGCTTGCTGCAATTTTTTAAAATTTAGTTTGGAAAGTTGGTACTCTTTCAGTATTCTAGTCGAGGAAAAGGTAACTTTTTTTTTTTTTATCTATATATATATAATAATTCTTCTAGGACAGTCCGCTTTGCCATGATTATTGATGGGTGTGTATGTTCTTGTCTCTTATGTGCAGTGTGTAAATGCCGGCATGGACACGTTGACCCTGGCCCGTTTTGTGTGCGAGCTCAGCCTGCTGGACATGCAGTTTGTCCCGGTTCGAGGGTCTCTTCTGGCTTCTGGCTGCCTGCTCATTGCGCTGGTTACCAAAGACCTGGGGGGATGGGTAAGTTGCTTCATCACCATCTCAGCTTAGTCACTCAATCTTCAGGGTCATACACATTTCCACTCCCCTTCACATGCACATTAATGCCGTACAGGGCTTTTATGCTTGTGTTGTATTCCTGTCGCACGGTTGAGTGTGGGATTAATCAGCAGTCTCTGCTGGAAAGCAGCTTCTGCTGATGTAGAACTGAATTAGCTGGGGGCTAATGAAAATTCATTCATATTAACCACCGTAAAGCTACGATGTATGCTAATGCCTTAGCACTGAGACACACACACACACTCGCAGTGCACTCGATCAATGACAAATTAACTTCTCTTTTCTTATGGCAACAGCAAAGACTTTTTCGTGAATTAAAGTGCCGACCTTGTTTAACTAGCTAAATGTTTTTGTGCACTGTGAGCCTTTGGATTTGTAGAGGAAGTGGACACACACAAGCCCCTTTCTTATTCTTTATAAAGTACTGGTGCATGAGGCTTATACAATAGCAAAGTGATAATATAAAATGTTTGGTAATGTCTCAAATCTTGTTGTCTCTCTCAGAATCCATGTCTGCGATTTCATTCTGGCTACAGTGCAGAAGATCTAGCGCCTGTAGCCAGAAATCTGCACCACATGCTGAGCAGTCCGCCCGACAGCAAGCTCGCTACGGTCCGGAGCAAGTACTCCCACAAGTAAGCCCACTCACTCAAGACCTTACGTTTGGTAGAGATTCACAGGCATCTTTATTCAATATCAGCAGAAAATGCTTGATTTCACATCAGAGGGTAGAAAAAGCACTAATCTTCTACAGCTCTGAGAGATTTACACTCATTGTATGATGTTTGCTGTGTAATTCATCCTGTGGGGTAGGGAGTGTTTGAGTAGTAGGAGTATGACTAACTCAGATGCTCATCATAAATTAAATACTTCACTTTATAATGGCTTATAAGGCTTAGTTTAGAATTTTTAAAAGTATAGGATTAGCTTCAGCCAATCAAGGCTTCAGCAAAAACCTTGGTTTTTGGTTTGGGAATGTAGAGCAAACTTTTTTGTTTTTCTAATTCTTGATCAAGGTTTCTACAAGCCTGGTCCTGAAGGTTTGCTGCACATGTGTGTGTTTTCTGCTTTAACACACCAGCTTCAGCTCACTGAGGGCTTGTATATGAGCTCAGATGTGTTGGAGGTTTGGGAAAAACTGGTCTACACAACACAGATATGCTCTAGCTCAGGGGTGGAATGGACGGAGGGCCAAAAAAAAAATTTAGCTACAAGCCGAGGGCCGGACTGATCGAACGTTCATTGAAAAATTAAAAAATCCGCAAATAGTCAAGTGAACCAAATTAAACCTACTGAAAACCTAACAAAAATATTCCAATATGATCAGATAAATAAAGCAATATTTTCTTATGGCTCTGTCAGTAATCTTTAATTTTCAACAGGCAC
>JBBIGC010044129.1:0-11665 GCA_037576955.1 Lepidarchus adonis | reverse complement strand
CATTCACTTCTGTCAGCAGCTTTAATGTAGCGGCTGGTGTATATGTATTATTATCTCTAGCACACAGACGAATGCTCCATTTATTTGAATGGGAAGGTGTCCCGGACGTGGCATTATTTTCTTACAACTTCATATATTTCATATCACTCCGCCATTAGCGCATTTAGCAAACATGAATGATTTCAATATAAATGTTAATATTTTGGGTGAATAGGGGTTGTTGAGTGCTGGACACAGGCCCAAAATAAACACCAGGAAAAGGGTGAAGTTTCAGTGAAGAAAAGCAAAGAGATATAGCACATTAAGTGACGACCAGAACATTTTGAAGAGCTATTTTTTTCAGTGCCACAAAAGTGTAATATAATCGAGTAATATAAATACTTTGAAAAAGTTTTTTTTCAACCAGGAAGATTTATTTTCCCACGATGCCTTTCTCATTATCATCAGATTCATCACTGAAAATCAGATTCAAGCTGAGTCTAATACACCTCCACCTTATTACAGCAAGTAAAAATGTTCTTATTATCACCTGAGACTCCACCCACTTTTCTAACTCTGTGTCTGATCTCAGATCAGCTTTGAGTGAGGAGTAATGTGTGTTTGCACTGCACTCGCATCCAGCAGTAGTGGCATCCTCCTCTCATTCCAGAAACCTTGGTAGCGACGCTCGATCCACTGAAAGTCCTGGTGAGAACGTTCTCCTGCTCCTCACTCACCTGGAGTTTCTGGAAAGATCTCGAGATGGAACAGGAAGTGGATTTTCAGTCCAGTTCCTGCTCTGAATCAGCAGCTTCTGAACTCCTTCCTCATGTGCAGGAGACTTATGGTCCAGAAAGTTCTCACAGAGAAGTTCCAGAGGAGCTGAGCAGCACAGATTCCACCAAATATCACACAGTAGATCATCAGCTTCATCACAACTACTGTATGAGCTGGAGAAAAACTAAACACAGTTCTGAAATCAGCATGAGAACACTACAGAACCCACAGAACCTCATCAGGAAGGAGAACATGGTGTTATCAGCTACTAACTTACAGAGACACGAATGAAGGAATCGACTGTTTACAATTATTTATTCTATTCATATTATTATCATGAAAGAAACATAAAAATAGTCGCAGAACAGCCTTTAAATATTCATATAGAACTTAACAGAAAATATGAAACATGCTTGATTCATAAATATAAATTAATTAATATTGTTTATTCATTAAGGAGCAGACACACAGATGGCGTTTTAAAAAGTCCTACAGGCCATAAAGAATATCAGCAGTTTTTCTGAATTATTACTCTATTATATTATAAGCTGTAAGTGAGAAAGTTCCGGTTCCCAGCCAGGGTTCCTTCAGAGTTCCTCTGTCTGTGGAGGTTTCTGCCAGGGTCTCTGGTTTCCTCCCACAGTCCCACAAGTAAACCAGGCTTACTGAAGAAGCTACATGGTGTGACTGTGTCCAGGGTTCTTTCTGGGATTGGTTCCAACACCCCTGGACCACAGGTTAGGACAAGTGGCTCAGAGAACGAATGAACGGAAAATCCCAAAGCTTCTACAAGCTTCCTCACGGGAAGTTCTTACACACGGCGGCTACAGATGAGGCGGCGAAACTTTGGAGAAGCTTTGGGGCCTAAAACAAAACCTTGGTGGAGGGATACATGCAGGATGTTGTGAGGCAAAATAGTCCCTAAAGTGACTCACTGTTTTACCATCATTCTATAGAAACTCTGAAACCTGGAGAAGCACTGGGGGTGGAGAGTCAATAACATCCTTGGTTCCATTCGGCATCATGGTAACGGAATCGGCTCGACAGTGACTTATCCAGAGCGACGGACAGGCGAACGTTGGGGGTTGGGTGTCTTTGCACGAGGACACTTCAGTCTGTTGGAACTGAACCCATGACCATCCAGGTATAAGCCCACATCTCTAACCATGAGGCGACGGCTGCTCCACCACCAGGGACTGTGGCTTTTAATGAAAAGGAACTGATTCGGGAAAAGGAAATGAAAAGTAAACTAGTGTGAATAGCCGAAGACCAGACGGTAGATATGTCAGTATATGAGTGAGGGTGAGGAGTAATGCAGAGTACTGCAGATAGCAGGAGGTTGGTGGAGTGTGTAGGACATGCCTCATCACGCCGTCATGTTCAGCCCATCCCGGACGGGGGTGGTGCACACTGGGTCCAATTACATCTTCTTAACCGTCCCTCAGGGGAATGGGGGTTGGGAAACGGAATCCTCCGACAAATACCTTTACTTTCCTTTCTTCAGAATCCAGAACCAACGTGAAACAATTCAGCTGCAGCCAAAAAAACTAACCCACCAAGCAGGAAATGTTGTTGCCAGAGCTGAGTATCCAGTGTACACTCAACACTAAGTGACCTTGAAGTGTGTTCCTCCTTCTCACCGCAGGAACAGACTCATGGAACTGAGGTCACCATGTCCCTCAGCTCAAGGAGTAAAATGCCCATTGGGCTGTAGAGCAGGGAAACCATGTTCTGAGTGATGGAGCTCCACCTGACGTCTTTGGGAGACGAGCTGGAGTGGAGTTAATGATCACCCAACATCAGTAGCAGACCTCACTGATGATCTAGTGAAGAGAAGAAGAAGAAATGCTGGGGTCTGCAGCCTTCAGACATGCAGAGCTGGTTTCTAAGACATAGATTAAACTTTTCACCGACCAATAGTTTATCTTCTACACATATAAATGTCTATCAGTTCTACACTCAAAAACTGACCGACTGTAAGATATCTGTTTTCTCGAGCATCTGACATTTCTGAATACACTTCACACTGTACACTCAACTATACGTCCAGTTAGAAGTAGTGTTTAGTATACAATTGGGACACAGCCCATTTCTACTCCCTCTCCAGTCACTGTACATGTATATTGTCACACAGACGTGCGGTGTAGTCGCATCAGCAGAGAGAAATAGAGTCGAAGGTCTCCCCCGAACACCAGTCACACAGTAATGTTGGGTGTAATCCGGTTCTGCTTGTTAATTAAAGGGGAAGTCATGGTCTGAACATCCCTCAGTCCCGTTGCGTTTGTCTGGGGGAGTTATCTCTTCGGCAGATCGTTTTTAGAGACGCTGGCGTCGCGTTTCAGGAACCTCTTGTTTTCGATCTCGTTCAGTGAGAGAGAAACGGAAAAGTGAGATGGATTCTCTCGTCTCTGCTGAATTCTGTCCTTGATGGCGTCTTTGATGGCCTGCAGAACAATACAGACACAGTTACTACACAACCGAGACCCTCTGCCCTTTAAAGCTCCTTTAATTACACGTAGAGATGATGCAGCTACTTACAGAAATGTAAACTCTATATACAGTGACTCAGTATGAATCTGTACAGACCCATAATGCATCTGCAGTGTTTAGTTTTTATAGTATGACGGTAATATTTGTGGAAGGATTTCATGCAGTATGAATCTGCAGTGTGTATAGTTTTTACCAGGATGACAGTAGTAATTGTGAAGGGATTTTAATCCAGTATGAATCTGCAGTGTGTATAGTTTTTGCAGGATGACAGTAGTAATTGTGAAGGGATTTTAATCCAGTATGAATCTGCAGTGTGTGGTTTTTACAGTCTGACTGATAACTGTGAAGGGATTTTAATCCAGTATGAATCTTAAGCTTGTGTAATTTTTAGTCTAAGTTATCATTGTGAAGTGGCTTTAATCCAGTATGAATCTGCAGTGTGTGTTGTTTTTACAGACTGACAGTAATAATTGTGGAATAACTTTGATCCAGTTTGAATCTGCAGTGTGTGTTTTCAAAATATATTATTATTATTATTATTATTATTATTATTAATTATAATTAATAATGTATTTTTACAGCATGACAGTGGTGATTATGGAATGATTTTAATCCAGTATGAATCTGCAGTGTAATACTAATAATGGTAGAAAATAATGGAATAACAAAACCTGTTAACAGACACAGTGTGTTATTACTGTTAGTGTGTCCTGTGGTGTAATTTTGCTATAAACAGTGTTAAGGCCATTTCTGAATAAGTCATAGTAGTGGATATGGATAACACACTTTGACATAAACATTGAAATAATAAGCCTATTATTATAAGATTGTAATGATTAAATGTGAGAAAAGAGCAGAACCTCGATATTGTTGAGAGTGTTAAACTCCATCAGGTCGTGCAGCTGTTTGAAAGCCTGGTTGGAGTACTGGAAGTTGAAGGTGGAATAAGGAGTCGCAGGATCATCAAATATGTCAAAGTCTCCGAACTCCTTCTCCTTGTCAGTCTCCCTGGGAACTCCTTTAAGAGGAAACACATTAGGGACATTACAGGTCACAGACAGGACTAATGTTATTGCTAACATCACTGCTGCAGACATTTCAGAGTTAAAGCTGTGTCACTTCCTGTGATTTCCTAGAACATCAGATACAATCAGTGTAACCTTTCACCCATCCACACATGGCGCAGTGGGCAGCAGTGCCCAGGGAGCAGCGTAGCAGGACAGCACCTTGTTCCAGGGTTCCTCAGTGGTGGGAATTAAACCTGCAACCTTCTGATCACAAAGGCAAAGTCCTGAGAACTAGACTCCACCGTCCTGAAACCCACTCACACAGAGACTGGCGCTCAGGTGCCTCAGCGTGGGGCCCGAGGCTGAGTAGGTATGTATGGAAGGTATGGAAGGTATGGAAGGTATGGAAGGTATGGAAGGTATGGAGGCAGCATTATAGACAGAATTCTGTCAGATAAACCCCAGGAATAAAAGAAAATCTTCCTCTCTTGAGCAGCTCTTATTTATTGTGTTTTTAGTGTAATCCACTGCCAGTTAAAGAAGTAGTAACATGGTGAGAGCTCATTGGTTTTCTCATTAAATGTCATGATTTTAGGGCTTATTTTGTTAAACAGGAAATTACCATATATCTTCTAATAATAGCCCGTCTCTTATTGACCCGTTTCCAGTAAACACTGGTGTGAAGAGATGTTCGACAAATAGACGCTGGTCTTAGATAGTAGCGTGTAACGCGCGTAATGACTCATTTCTGACGCGATATCTGAGGATTATTGGTGGATATTAATCGGCTCTGTTTAAACATGGCTGCTAAACCACTCCCACAATAGAGACAGAGAGAGAGAGAGAAAGTGAGAGAGAAAGTGAGAGAGAAAGTGAGAGAGCATGTGTATGTGATCTACACTCTGCGCAAATTTACCTTCTCAGCAGTGCAGCCGTGTCGCGTGAGGCTCCGCCCTCTTTACAGACTGAACACTCGTGCAGAATTTGAGTCACATGATTTTCCCGTCACATGACGGATGTGATCTGAGCTGTGATTGGGTAAGAGCCGCTGAACTCTGACCGCTCTGCGCTCGAGTCTGTCTCTATTAGGACGGCCTCTATCTGGGCCGTCCTAATAATTTTTTGAATAAACGTCCGGGCGACTATTGGACAACATACGACATGTAGGAGGAGCTCCTTAGCGGCACAAACGTCTAACAGGAGAACTTGCTTTTGATCTACAGTGGAGAAGCAGTGAAGACCTCAGACCACAACCACACATGACCCTCCCTCTCCCCCCATCATACCAAGCGTGATACCAAAATCGGTGAGTAGTGTTCTCCTCCAAGCGCATATAGCTGGGGGAACTTCAGCTGAAGATACGTGTGCTCATCTTCACCGCTCTCAGTGTTGGTGGCATCACAGGACGGAAGAGTCCTAACTAGTGGGTAGAATTAAAAATCCCCCCAAACATTTTTGTTTTTATTTATCTGAGCCAAATCAATGTGCAGAACCTGCAGAAACCACACGCAGCATCAGCTGAACTTTAGAATTCAAACTGTAAAAGTTCTCGACCCCTCAATACAGCTTTCGCCAACTCAGTGAAAGTTATAGAGCGAAACATCTCTAAAAACATGTCCTTGCAAGTTTGGGTTTCATTTCTGTCCCTAAGAAACGTGTTTATCAGCTCGTTTCACTTTCCTTGCTGACAGAAAGGTTTGTTGACTCTACTGACTATTCAGAACTAAAAACAGACTGATGATGAGCCAAGAGTTCAGATACATGTACATTAGCATTGTTACAAAAAAAGAACAAAGTTCACTGCAAGAGGCATTTAATCAAATATGGCCTCATGTTTAAAGCTTTCATTAAATAGTTTAAGAATCAAAAACTAATATATGCTTTATGATATGGTAAAGGCAGAATATAAGATTTAGTAGCCCTTGTAGTATAGCAAAAAATATTAATTTTATATATTTTTAAGAAAACAGAAATATAAATATACATTTAAATTTAAATGTGAATCGTAATTTAAATATTGTACAGTCAAACCTCGTTAGCTCGCCAATATTGATCTGGGGCCTAAATTTGCCGAGAGGCAGGGTTAGCGAGCTAGCGTCACGGATTAAATAGTGAAGACCCCAGTATTGGCTAATGGGGTTTGACTGTAATTCGTGACCTGTTGTGAAACAACAAAAACGCAGAAAAAATGTGCAGACAACTGAACTCAATCCCTGGCAAGAGTGAGATGTCTCTCACAAGGCGGGAGAGTCGTACATCCTGGCAGCGGCCCTCCATGTTGCTGCTGCACAAAACTTAAAATATTTTTACAATTTTGTCATTTCACTACTGTCATTGAAAGATCAAAAAATGTGAGTCAAACCACTGCAACTCTGGGGCCATTTGTACATATAAATATAAACATAAATAAAAATATACTGCCTTATCCAAAAGTTTGGGCACTCCTTAGACTCCACAGACTTATATTATATTATATTATAATATAATAATTAATTAATAACACAGTCTCTCTAGGACGTGGAAACATTAATGCATAGTTACTTTTTATGCCATAAATTAAACAAAAATAAGCAATAAAAACATTATTATGGCACTGTGCAAAAGTTTGGGCACCCTACATAATCAATACTTAGTAACTCCTCCTCTGGCAGATTTCACAGCTTCAAACGCTTTTTAGAGCTAAAAGTCTTTCAGTTCTTGTGAGGTTCAGTTTTACTCACCAGGAGCTTTGAAGTCTCTGAAGTGGATGTTGGCCAGAACGAAGTGGATGACAGTGGGACAGTGTTTTTCCCCTTTTGAAGGTTTAAAAACGTAGCACTCCTGCAGGCCTTCTCTGTCAAACACCTTCACGTCGATCTTGGGGAACGGAAGCTTGTTCATCCGCGCCCACTTCTCCGCCAGCAGCAGCTCCTGTGGAGCGAGACCACCATCATCAGCTTCACAGGTAAACACTCAGAAGTTTATATTAGTGGCGTGAGCCCTGGTTCCATTCACTACTGCTGTGAAAAAATTCCCAGAGATGAAGCATTTCATACTAAACACAATCTGATTGTTTCTAACAAATACTGAATAATGCAAAACTTAAATAACAGACCCAGTTTTAAGGATGTATACTTACTTACTTTACACGGTCTGTCATTATATACAGGCCTATTATCATTGAAAAATGAGTCTTTTTCTGGTCCATCCATTTGTTTAGTCTAGTATTGATAATACACAGTGATACAGCAATTAAAAAAGTCACATTTTGAACAGCCTGTGTGAAATGATAGATTTATTTGATTTTTTAGGTGAAAATAAGTACTGTCAACATGTAACATAACTAAATAAGAGTGTAAATCACATTATTTTTGATCAAATCTGCAGTGATGTGATTCAGTTCAATACTGGGGTCTGCAGTCAGAATGAAATATGATGAAATTTCCCCAAAACTGCTCCATTTTCATCAGCTCAAATAGATCATAATCAGAACATATTATTATTAAAGGTCAAACACAGAAATGGAGTCATAAGCAAAAGCAACTTCTCAGTAAAAACTCAGGCCATGATAAAATAAATAAAAACACATCGAGTTTCATGTGTCAGATCTATACATCGGATCATGCAGCATTTTGATTGACGCATCAGTACAGATCGATAAATTGTTACTACAAAAACATTTTCTGCAATTTCTGTTTAAATATTGGGTTTAATGACATAAAACATAAAATATAAAAAAGCCAATATTTTCTCATGGTTTTTTTTTTTTAATTCAGAAAATAATCAGTAATTGTTTCCTAAACTGTGCAGAAGTGTGTTTTCCGTAGAGAGTGCGCACTGATAAACAGTCACAATTGCTGAATTACACAGATACAGCTGTAGTGTATAAAATGTAGTAAAAAAGAGAGATACACAAAATAAACCCCCTAACCACTGACTTCCTTTGATGAGCTAGTGGTTAAGAGCTGTCTTCTAACTTCCCTCGTTCTGCAGTAGCCTGGGTCTCAGCACTGCTGACAGCACGGCGTGTGCTTATTATAAAAACAAAAATATCAAATAATATCTAATAAATGGGCTATTTTTAAAACAAACATTTTTATATTGAACACAACCTCTATTAATGAACAGTTAATGCAGAAAGATTTTACTCTGGAATGTTTCATTGATCTGTTTGCTGCAGCCATAGGCAGGAGTCCTACAGACCATAACTGTCCACATTCTCTCTGGGGGGATAGGAAGACCCCACCCCAATGGGACTGGGGGTGTTGTTTTTTAATCTGACAGCAATTATGTGTATATGGATATTTTTGGAGGAAAGAACCTCATCAACTGTTGTGAAAAGCAGCTTGTCTAAAGGAAAGGACACTGAAGAGAGACACCAGCTTTTATAGTCTCCTGGAAAAAGCACATGACTTAGTAGCATGAGATATCAGCTAAAACTAAGATAACAGCTTTGAGTGACGTTAGCAAACAGCTAACAGGGACATGTGTAAGGGACTTTCTAGCCTAAATAATCAATCTGTTAGCGTCTCAAGACCAGAGGCAAGTCTGGCATTTGTTGTTGGGATGTAACAGCCCAAATGTGGATAGAACCAGATGGAGAGATGACTTCATTTTGCTGACGCATCCGTGATGTGTCGTCACGAGTGTTTTTCTCTATAAAAGCCCAGGCCAGTTGGAGGGACTGTGTGAGTCTGTCTGGTAATGACACACGGTCATTCGGACTCTCATCCAACGCTGCGGGCTCTTCGGGGAAAAGCTTCTGTCTAACATGATTGTACAAGCTTAAATGTACCTGCTGAAGAAACTGAGCAAAATATTCTTCTATTTTTAATATCAAAATGCTCTTTTGACTCATTCTCTGTGTGGAAAATCATTATTTAGATAATAGATTAGTTATGTCAAGACCTCACGCAACTTTAAAAGTCCTTCCCTCTGTAGGAAGAAAGGTTTAACCCTTTCAGTGAAAGCCTGAGGAGGCAGCATTCTGTGAAATAACACATATGGATCGTATAGGAATTTATGGATTATAATAGAGATAGTCCTAAAAACCTTAACAGTATATATATTCTACTACTGGATTTTGCTGGGTTCTCTGTGTGTCCAGTTGATTTTTATGAATCCATTTTTTAAAATTAATGTAATAATTAATGTAATTGATGCATTGAAATGTTTCCTAGACTCGTTAATGTGGAACAACTAACTTAAGTTTATGAACCACAGAACTTGGTCTAAAGTGATGATGTTTAAAACTTTGGCATTCATCTATTCCATTTTACTTATAGACTTTTATTTACAACCAAATGTAGAATTTTTATTGTTAAAAATCAGTAATCTTATGTGACCAAAATTAATATGAAAAATGACTTTAAACTTTTAAGCCTAACATAGTGCCAGGCAATATGACGATATTTATCAATATTGTGCTACATTGTGGCCACAATGATTTTTTTAAACATTTTGTGATGTTGTAATTACTTAAACAACATTTCATTTCAAAGAGAGTGTCATTAGTTTAGCTGAGAAATAGAATAAAATATTTTACACATTTTCTTTTATTTATTTATTTTTTCTTTTGTTCCATCTTAAATGATAATGGACAAACACAAGTTGTGTCATATTGTGTATCGAAAAAAAAAATGTAACCAAAATGTAACATTTCAGATATTGACATTAATTAAGAGTTTTAGAAACTGAAGATGTTCTGATCTCAGACATTTACACTCTTCATCAAATCTCAAGCTTGACGTTAAAAAGATGATGGATCACTGACCTTAAATGGAGGGCTGGAGTCCCCAGGTCTGGCTGAAAAATCGAAGGAAATGATGAGGTCGACTCCCCGCTGTGGACGCAGGATCAGGGGGTAGGGAAGATTAAAGGTCAAACCGCTGTCCACCACGTGGATCTTCTTACTTCTGACATCCAAAGGCTCATAAATGTCCTTGAATTCATTGGGATCTACAAGACAAAGGAAAATATTAACCAAATTATGATTTTATACTACATTTGTGACACAAAAAATGGGGCGTGTTACTCATGCAGAAATATACCTGAACATGAACATATCTTCACTGGAAAACCATGAGTCAAGTCAAAGTGTAAATGAACTATACGCATTTCAACTCAGACTGAAACTGAGAAGCTTCCAGAAGTTTCTCTATACGCACTTGCTGAATGTCCTTCTAAACAATATTGAGTGTTTTTGTCAGTGTTTGGTTTGTTTTTACCATGTTTTGTGAGAAGACACCATGCTTTAACAGCGCAATGGGTCCATTCATCTCTGTGGAGACGAGTTGGTTGATCACAGTGGAAGCATTTTGGTTTTGTCGTTGCTCAATTGCTGTTCAAATAATGACTATAGGTCTTTCCTGACAGAATTGATCCTTATAATAAACTTTATCATCGTTTTAGTGGCTGGTTGTTACAAATGAGTAAGGTGGAGAAATTCTTATGTGGTGTAAGTAGAATGTACAATTTCTTTATAAAAAAAAAACGTTTATTTTACAGCTTTCATTGTCCAAAGTGCTGTATAACAAGAAAGAATAAATAACAGTAATAACAGTAAAAAATATTTAGGTCCTGTCCACACATTGCTGGGTGTTTATAACAACGTAGCCTTTTCCTTGTGTTTTGTTCTTCCATCCGTATGTAAACAGCCTTTTTGGTTCCTGATAATGAAGAATTTAAAAAACTGCGTTTCCGTGTGGATGAGAAAAACTGGAAAAAGTATTTTTGATGTTATAACTCTACATGATTCTACATCCACGCACAGTAACTTTCCCTCCATTATGAAGGACGCACATATCAGACTTTTGTTTGTTTTTTGTTCTGCTACCAGAAACAGTAATGACCTCTCTCCACCAAGGCTTCTGATTGGCCACTGGGTTAAAGTTCTCCCTGTTGCTTTGGCTTCATCGTTTGACATCGTTTTTTGTCATTTACTTCCTGAAAGAGATGGACAGGCTTTTAAAAAAAAAAATGGAAAAAACTGTTTTTATAAACATGTGAACAAGTTCCAAGACTGTAAAGAAACTTGTGTAAACAGTATATCTGGTGCGCAGTCATGTTGGAACCGGAACAAGCTGTCGCCAAACTGTTTCCACAAATGAAATTGTGGAAATGAAATTTCTGCCAAACGCAGACTTGTCCATCAGATTGCCAGATGGAGAAGCGTGATGTGGCTCTAGAGAAAGCGTCTCCACTGCTCTAGAGAAAGCGTCTCCACTGCTCTAGAGAAAGCGTCTCCACTGCTCTAGAGAAAGCGTCTCCACTGCTCTAGAGAAAGCGTCTCCACTGCTCTAGCGAAAGCGTCTCCACTGCTCTAGCGAAAGCGTCTCCACTGCTCTAGAGAAAGCATCTCCACTGCTCTAGAGAAAGCGTCTCCACTGCTCTAGAGAAAGCGTCTCCACTGCTCTAGCGTCTCCACTGCTCTA
>JBBIGC010044119.1:0-11665 GCA_037576955.1 Lepidarchus adonis | reverse complement strand
GCGTGCGTGCGTGCGTGCGTGCGTGCGTGCGTGCGTGCGTGCGTGCGTGCGTGCGTGCGTGCGTGCGTGTGTGTGCGTCTGTGTTTGTGTAGTGCAGTATGGACTAAAATGATCTCAGCATTAAACTGGAACACTCCAGAAGACCTGCTGTTCTGGAGATGCTCTATCCCCAGTCATAAGATATGTGTCAAAGTGGCTTAGATCCTTCCAGCTTCCAGCACATCAGCTTTAAGAACGTAATGAAATAATGAGGTCATGAAATATTAAGTGTCAGTCATAGGTTTTAATGTTCTGGCTGATCGGTCTATGCAAATAAGAAAGAAAAGTTAATAAAAAGTTTTTGTTAACACAGTTTCCCACATTTTAAAAGAAAGCTGTTGTTATAAAGGTGAATAGACAGTGCAATTCAGTTCATAACTCATTGTGTCATTTTACTGGCAAAGCAAAATTAACAAATAAATAAATAAATAAATAATTGAGTCATTTTTCTTTCCAGCAATAGTATCCTGCGTCCTTTGGCTCTGGGCATTAGTTACAGAACAGTTTCACATTCATCAGCGGCGCAACCACTCAAGGACATCAGGTACCAAACCTGCAGTTATGATGACATTTAAACCCATTTTCAATGAATAACAGGGGAACGACTAAATGATGAAAACACTTGAGCAAATTGAAGGACATGGTTCCTATGAAAGCCCAAGACTGAGATAATTAAGATACCTAAGCTGTAAAAACAAAAGTTATATTAAAAACTCTTTATGAATGCATTTCTACTGAGGTGGACCAAGTCAAGTGTCTCACTGAGGTACGAATAATAATAGAAGGACTTCAGGAGCACAAAACAACATCTAGTGCACATTTACTACACTCATTCTTACATTTGCATCCACATTTATTCATAGAACTGATGCCTTTGTTCAAAGTAACTTCCAGCTACTGAAACAATCAAGCATTATGTTCACACAGGACCGCACATGAGCGCTAAAAAGTTCTACACTTTCCTCTTAGTCATTAAATACAGATGACAAGTACTGCAACATGAATTATAAGTGGTACATTACTATCTGGGAGTGCTAGAAAGAGTTGAACACCTTCTTCCTCATTTTCTTCAATCGCTTCATCTGATACACAGTCAGGCTAAGACATGAAAGTGACCATTTGTCATTGTGAACACACCATAACACACATACCACAACGAAATGTGACCTCTGCATTTAACCCATCACCAACGGCGCCCGGAAAGCAGTGAAGTGGGGACGGTACCTTGCTCAAGGGTTACCTAGTGGTGCCCAGGTTGGGATACCAGGGGTCCAATCACTAGGCCACCACAGTATGCCCAATACATACTAAGGTTGTTTAGACCTTGTCCTTGTGAACGGAGGGATGCGGGTTCAAGTCCCAGCCCAGGCACCATTGAGGTTGTTCGTAGCTGCCCATGTTCCATGTGTGGCTGGGTTAGATGCAGAGATCACTCTACATTGTGTGTTTGGGTGTGTTCACAATGACAGACAGTCACTTCATTCACTTCATTCACTTCATTCACAAGCAAGAGCAGAAGGTGTTTGGGGCTGCAATGTTTAATGCCTGACTTAGTGCTTTACATTCACTTTAGAGCTTAACATTCGCATTAGAGATTAATGCCCATCTTAACGCTTAACACCCACATTAAAGCATAATGTCCATATTAGAACTTAGCACTGACTTTACACCTCCACACCCACATGCCCAAATTGGAGCTTAATGCCCAACTTAGAGCTTAATATCTACCATAGATCTTAATGCCCGCTTTAGATCTTAACACCCACTTTAGAGCTTAATGCTCACCTTAGATCTTAACACCCACTTTAGAGCTTAATGCTCACCTTAGAACTTGATGCCCACTTTAGAGCTCAATGCCTTCTTTAGAGATTAATGCCCGCTTTAGAGCTTAATGCCCACCTTAGAGCTTAATGCCCACCTTAGAGGTTCGTATCTAACATAGAGCTTAATACTCAACTTAGACATTAATGCCTGCCTTAGAGCTTAAAGCCCACCTTAGCGATTACTGTCCGCTTTAGAGCTTAATACACATTTTAGAGCTTAATGCCCACAATAGGGTTTACTGCCCACCTTAAAGCTCAATGCCCACTTTAGAGCTTAATGTCCATATTAGAGCTTAATGCCCTCCTTGGAGCGTATATTTGAACTAATTACTCACCTTAGACCTTAACATCCAGTTGATACCTTAATTCCCTCCTTGGAGCGTAATGCCCACCTTTGAGCTTAATGTCCACTTTAGATCTTAATGCCTACCTTTCAGCTTAATGATCATTTTAGAGTTTAATGCCAACTTTAGAGCTTAATGCCTACCTTTGAGCTTAATGTCCATTTTAGAGTTTAATGTCTACTTTAGAGATTAATGCCCTCTTTAAAACTTTAAACCCACCTTAGAGCTTAATGCCCACTTTAAAGCAGGCATTAAGCTCTAAAGTGGATATTAATCTCTACATCTTAATGCCCATCTTAGAGCTTCATGCCCACCTTAGAGCTTAACACCCACCTTAGAGCTTAATGCTCACTTTAGAGCTTAACATCTGCTTTATATATTAATGCCCACTATAAAGTTTACTGCCAACTTTGGAGCCTATGCGTACCTCAGAGCTTAACGCCCACTTTAGAGCTTAATGCCCACATTGGAGTTTACTGCCCACCTTGGAGCTCAATGCCCACATTTGAACTAATTACTCACCTTACACCTTAATATCCAGTTTATACCTTAATGCCCACTTTAGAGCTTAATGTCTACCTTAGAGCTTAACACCTGCTTCAGAGCTTAATGCCCATCTTAGAGTTACACACACACTTTATAGACTGAAGCCCGCTTTAAAGTTAAATGCTAAATTTAGAGCTTAATGCCCACCTTAGAGCTTAATGTCCACTTTAGAGCTTAATGCCCACGTTACAGCTTAATGCCCACCTTTAAGCTTAATGTCCACTTTAGAGCTTAATGCCCACCTTAGAGCTTAAAGCCCACTTTAGAGCTTAACGCCCACTTTAGAGCTTAATGCTCACCTTAGAGCTTAACGTCTGCTTTATATATTAATGCCCACTATAAAGTTTATTGCCCACTTTAGAGCCTATGCGTACCTCAGAACTTAACTCCCACTTTAGAGCTTAATGCCCACGTTACAGCTTAATGCCCACCTTAGAGCTTAATGTCCACTTTAGAGCTTAATGCCCACGTTACAGCTTAATGCCCACTTTAGAGCTTAATGTCTACCTTAGAGCTTAACACCTGCTTCAGAGCTTAATGCCCATCTTAGAGCTTAATGCCCATTTTAGATCTTAACGTATGCTTTAGTGCTAAATGCCTACTATCAAGTTTACTGCCCACTTTAGAGCTTAATGCTTGCTTTAGAGCTTAATTCCCACCTTAGAGCTTAATGCCCACCTTAGAGCTTAACACCCACTTTAGAGTTTAACGCCCACCTTAGAGCTCAATGCCCACCTTAGAGCTTAACACCCACTTTAGAGTTTAACGCCCATTTTAGAGCTTAATGCCCACCTTAGAGCTTAACACCCACTTTTAAAGCTTACTGCCCATTTTAGAGCCAAATGCGTATGTCAGAGCTTAACGCACACTTTAGAGACTGAAGCCCACTTTAAAGTTAAATGCTAAATTTAAAGCTTAATACCCACCTAACACACAGGTAGGAAAACTAAATATTTTGGGATTAAAACAACACTTTTTGAAGTATTTTCTAGTTCATGTTTAGTATCTAAATACGTATGTTCTAAAATACAGTATGAGGTAAAGGCAGGTTTTTCTGTTTATCATTTATTTATTTCTTTCTACTTTTTGCTGTTTTGCACAATAAAAATATCTTTATACTTCAGTTGTTAGATATGGTTATTTGTATGAGCCACAGTTAACCCACAAAATCCTTTTCTAAAAATTTTCTACTTGAAGATTCACTTTTTGGAAAACAAAAAGAATGATACAATTTTTTTCCTCAACAATATCCATATTAACATTTATAACCTAATAATTCTGGTTAAAGTTCTTACCATTGGAACCCATTCATACCTGCTGAGGAGAGCTTCTTACACCACCACTCATGCATTTACATTTACATTTACAGCATTTGGCAGACGCTCTTATCCAGAGCGACGTACATAGGTTGGGGGTTAGGTGCCTTGCTCAAGGGCACTTCAGCCTGCTGCCTGGTTCCGAGAATCGAACCTGGGACCCTTCGGTCACAAACCCACCTCTCTAACCATTAGGCTATGGCTGCCCCTGTATATACTTATGCCTTGTATATATTTTGTTTTATTTATTATTCTGTACAACAAAAATGGTTCAAGGTGGGTTTTTTAATCCACTTTACAAATAAAGCTGCATTGGATTGGACTTCATGAAAAGTCATCATAGTTCACCTTTACACTGGGAACTGCTGCCCCTCTTGATTCCCACAACCAGATCATCCATCACTAGGACCTCCTGCTCACATCCCTGTCTAGTTCAGCTACCATGGACAGCTCCCTGTACTTTATGCTTCATATACCTATGATAAATCTGTTATTTCAAGCTATAGGCTTCTAACTGCCACCACTATGAACTGTGGTTGTTTCCTTTCCTTTTTCTTTGTTGTTATTGTTATTTGGTGTCCACCAGAGGAGAACAGGTTTTTCTGAGCCTTGGTTACTAGCAAGATTTCTTCCCTTAGCTTTAGGGAGTTGTTCCTCACCTCTGTTACCATTGGCTTGCTCAGATACAGATCCTGTAAAACTGCTTTGTGACAATGTCTAGTGTAAAAAGCGCTGTAGAAATCAAATTTGATTAATAACCATTAAAAATTAATTATAGACCATTTACAAAGTCTTTATATGTGTAGTCTTGTAAAGTGGCACCACAAAATCTCCAAAACTGGCAACACTGCCTCAGGCCACAAGTAGTTTAGAAGTCTTCAGCATTCACCGCTCATTATGGTACCTTGGTTCCATAGCATAATTAGCCACACAAAACGTGTTCTTCAGCACTGTAGAATCTACTCTAGCTGAGGCCACTGTTCTTGCCTCATAACCTCAGCTAAACTCGCACTGTGGCCGGAGGCCACTTAACTTTTCAAGATGTGGAAATGTTTCATCACTTCCACATGATTGTCCAACACATTGCAGGTGAAAGCCTCTTCGACAGTCATCTTGTCCTTCAGCCTCGGCATTGAGAAGTTTTCCAGACCAAACTTAATCTCCGGCAAAGCAAAAGCAGCTTAAACAATATCAAAGAAAGGTAATATTTAATGAAAAAAGGAAGAAGTGCAAAGTGAGGATGGATTGATGACTACTCTTCGATTTTCCCCCTAACTCTCCACTGGCAGAAGAGATAGAAAAAATCTTAGGTAACAGAAATCTTTTCTGACAAAAGTGTATAGCAGAAGAAAAGCCAGACATGGTGAGCACATATTGGCTTTCAAAGCAACGTTATCATCTTCAGACTTAGAGCTTCTGAGACGGCCCAAAGTCCTGTTATTTGCTGTAATTCTCTGTTTCCAGCTCCCTCAGAAGTACAGTTCAGCTGGTCTGAAGCAGTGATTCATTTCACCCATCAATATTGCACCATCCAACCACAAACAGAGAGGGATTAATGCAGCATGATGGTTTTGGCTAGCATCAACACGAACTGTTTTTGTTTCTTTATATCTCCACGACTAATCCACTCATCGCTCAGCCTGAACGTAACCTTCTACATTCTTCCAACCTTCATTTCATGTCGGCGTCAGCCTACAAACCTGAACTGAAGGCTGAACAGATTTGTTTTACTTAGTTGGCAACAGCATTAAAGTGCTGTGAAAAGATTTTATTCAGCTGAGCTACTATGAGGTAGGAATGAAGAAAATTCTATAATACATTTAATATTAAGTCTCCTAGAAAACTCTTGGCCTGGACAGTAGAGATTCTGTGAAAATCATGTTTATCCATCTGAAATGTTGTGGAAAAACCTAAAGTAAGTGGTTTATCTGAGGAAACCCACTAATATCCAAGAGATTAAACTATTCCGTATGGAGGAAACACGGGTTCACTTACTTTTGCCACATATTTTTTTTTTGTACAGTATTGTACAAAAAATTTAGACAGGTGTTAACAATGTTGTGATCTAAAAATCTTTGTGATCTTATTTGCTAAAAAATTCTTTTTTAAACAGCATACTGTATATCTTCTAATAATAGCCTGTCTCTTTTTGATGCCCGTTTCCATTAAACGCAAGGTTTGAAAGAAATAGAAATAGATGCCAGTCTATAGTGAACGCAGTCTGTAATGACCCACCGCACTTTCCGTACACTAATCCGCTCTTCGTACCACCTGGACTCCGCCCTCCTGCAGTGAATCACACTGTAAATACCTTTTTATTTCAAAACTTTTTGTCGTCGGATTCTTTCGAGGAAGGGAGAAAGTCTAAACGAAATTTCTTTGTTTTGGTGGAAGAGAGTTAGTAGTTGTACACAAACTCTTAACCCCTTTTCCGCCCATGCTGCCAGTTTTCCGTCTCCACGAGAAACACACCTTATCCCATAACAACGTCAATCGTAACCCACAGGGTGAAGCAGTTTGAGCGATAGAAATGGTCATTTGATTTATTGTTCAAACTCCATACGGTAACAAACGCAAAAGAACATACAAGCGAAGAAGCTGCACAAGATTTTGTGGCTGTAAATACCATCACCATTCTGTCTGTGAGGAGAATAATAACACGTCTCTATTAAATGCTTGTCTCTATTAAACGCAGGGCATATAATGTTTTTTTTTTTAATAAACTGTAATTTAATATACGTAGACTTGCAAAAAGGCAAGGAAAATGGAGGATTATATTCAGGTGTTACATAAATCCATAGATAAATACAGTATAAGTTGAAAGAACAGTCATTTTCTAAAACAGTGTACATATAGGAGGCTTAAAACCGAGTGGGGAACTGGTAGTATGAACCAGTTGGACCCTGATGCACCCATGTACTGCCTGGAGAAGTCTGGCTTGAAGTGGGCTTCTTCGAAGGTAAAGCTTTTTTTGGCCACAACTCTTCCAAATGGAAACAAGCCCAAGCAACTCAACTGTGACCAACAACATCGGAACTGGGGTGCAGAAAAATGGCAAAAAAATCATCTGGACTGGATGAGTACAAATTTGAAATATTTGCTTCAGGCAGCAGTGAAGCATGGTGGAGGTTCCTCAATGCTGAGAAATACAGGCAGATAGTAATTTATCATGTATTCTGCAGCAGGACAATGACCACAAACCTACAGCCAATGCCATTAAGAACTATTTTAAATGTATAGAAGAACAAGGGAATCATGTAAGTGATAAAAAAGGGTTCACAAAGGTTTAAGCAACAATTTATATATCTATATACACTATATTGCCAAAAGTATTTGCCTGTATAAACTTAAGTGACATCCCTTTTTTAATCCAAAGGGTTTAATATGACGTCAGCCCATCCTTTGCAGCTATAACTCCACAAGGTTTAGGAGATTGTTTATGAATTTTTTATCATTCTTCCAGAAGCACATGAGGTCAAACACTGATGTTCGACAAAAAGGCCTGTCTCACACTCTCCACTCTAAATCATCCCAAAGGTGTTCTATTGGGTTGAGGACAAGTACCGTTCTCCTGGCAACCACCAAACCCAGACTTGTCTATCAGATTGCCAGATGGAGAAGTGCTGCTCTAGAGTCCAGCTGTGGTGTTTTACACCACTGTATCCGACATTTTGCATTGCACTTGATGATGTATGGCTGGGATGCAGCTGCTCGGCCATGGAAACCCATTCCATGAAGCTCCCTATGCATGGTTCCTGAGCTGATCTGAAGACCACATGAAGTTTGGAGGTCTGTAGCGATTGACAAAAGTTGCCGACCTCTGTGCCTCAGCATCCGCTGACCTCGCTCTGTCACACTTCGTGGCCGAGTTGCTATTGTTCCCAATCGCTTCCATTTTGTTATAACACCACTGACAGTCGAGTGTGGAATATTCAGTAGTGAGGAAATTTCATGACTAGACTTGTTGCACAGGTAGCATCTTATCATGGTACCACACTGGAGTCACTGAGCTCCTAAGAGCAACTCATTCCTTTACTAAAGTGTGTAGAAGCGTCTGCTGCTTAGGTGCTTGAAGTTCTACACCTGTGGCCATGGAAATGATTGGAACCTGAATTTAATTATTTCAGTGGCTGAGGGAATACTTTTGGCAAAATGGTGTGTGTGTGTGTGCGTGCGTGCGTGCGTGCGTGCATGTGTGTGCGAGAGAGTGTAAGTAGCAACTGCATGTACATTAATATGTTTGCTTAACTATTTCTCACTCTCTCCTTCTGAAAGCGATGCATTACTTGAAAATAGAATCCAGTATGTGTTTTCACTAAAGAGTCCTTCATTAAGTTTAATGAAATGCTAGCTTTGGACAAAAAGTGTGAGTTAACTGAATAAATGTAAATGTAAAAAAACAAAGTTGTATTGCTGATGGAATTTAACAAATCAATGTGAAGCCTGAGGCATGAAAGTGAAATTTGACAATAACCAGCACATATCAACTTATTTTAAATAAACAATTCTATTTGTATAGTATTTATTTGAATTTTTTTTATGTAATTGCATGAATGTTTCAGTTTACCCAATTGTTTTCACCAAAGTGATTGGACTACATGGGAATGTATGTCATGTACACATTGAGGTGAACCTACTCAATAATAGTGGTAATATTATGGCTGATCTATGTTTTTTTAGCATAGGGTATGCCATTTATGCTTCTAGAGCAACAATAGTTACAAAGTGAAATATGAGGCAAAACATCAGGAAAGATCAATTATATAAATATATAATAAATCTACATTCTCTGAGCTGCAGCATAAGAAAGCAAAGCAAAGTACCAGCTTTACACGAAGTGAGGTTTTTAATGCTAAGGACTTTTCATTTGAGCATGTTTTGTAACCACATATGAAGTCTATAAGTTACAATAGTTTTAATTGTATTCTCTTATCATATCTTTAATATAATAAAATAAAATAAATAAAAAAAAAAATAGGTTTAATGAATAAAGCCCAGGCCCTACTATCATGTTATGATTATAATATGATTATGAACTGTAGATACATGTTATTACATAATATACAATAATCTAATAACATGAGTAAAACTGTGTATCCATGTGTAATTACATTAGTTGCATCCCTGCATTTTATCTTTTACAGTGACTTCATGATTAGTAATTAACCCTTAAAACTCCAGCAGCACAGCTCCATGCCAACAGTATTGGTGAATTACTGTGCAACATCAAAATAGCTCAAACTTTGTTTGATCACTAAAATTACTTTTAAAAAGCATAAATATTAGTGCTACTTGAATAATGAAAATGGTGTCAGGACATATTTAAAACTCACCCATATGCACATGTAGTTTTTTATTTTTTCAGTCACAGAAACAAATGAAAAAAATGTGCGCTCTTCTTTGTAGACATCATTTCCATTTCAAAGTGGATGGAAAAGTAGCAAATTAGCTAGCATTGTATCATTGTATTATATACAGCTTTTACACTGTTATTAGACAAGGAGCCATGTTAATTTCTTATGTAGTTACTAATAATTTGATTATACACTTCAATTTTAAAGTGTTTTAAGCAGTTTTGTTCTAATGAAAAACCTTAAATGGTCCAAAGGTAGGTGTTTACAATAAGAAAGAAAAATCTATATATTCATTAGCAGCACAGTCAGATTTTAGCTCCATTCAGCTGGTTTGGGACAGTAGAGTAAAACTGCAAAAATTAAGGCAACTTTCTGAATTCTTTGCATTAACTTTTTTAGCTTGCAAGCTACTTTTGAAATGACCAATTTAAAATGATATACCAACAATAAAAATGTAAATATGCAAATATGCAAATGTATTTACAGAGTATACTTTATATTTAATATATATATTGTTTACAATCCATAGCAGCGTGAACATGTGGCTCTGTGCAGTTCTGTACATTTTGGCTCATTACCTTCAATGACGTCTTGAACTGAATGGAAACAACCAGAGTTGCATAGTCCGAACACAGTCCCTGCAAACTTTGACAAACTTGAACTATACATGCTTCAACATGCTTTTTCTTCAGCAATGGAGTCTTATATGGTGAGCGTGCATACAGGCCAATACTATTGTACCTGCTAGTTCCAGGTCTTTCTGAATTTCCACAAGTGGTCCTTGGCCCTTGGACAACTCTTCTGATCATTCTTTTCATGCTTTAGTCAGAAATTCTGTGGCCCCAATAGTGTTCTGGGACCTTCAGCAGCTTAAAATTCTTCATGAATAAATGTCATCAGTATGGTTTTCAACAATAAGGTTGTGAAGGTTTTAAGAGAGCTGTTTAGTTTTACCCATCATGAGCTTTTTCTAGTGTTACCTTGGTAAAGAAACACCTTTTTATAGCCATCAGTTGGGACTGAACCAGATATTAATTGGAACTAAGTGGCAGAATTGCTTTCTAATTACTGATAGATTTCAGCTGGTGAAATCTTTCTTCCTTCATGTGTTAAATACCTTTTCCCTGTATCATTCCATTTTATTACACATAATGTATTACAACTTAATGTATGGACGTCTATGGTTTGATTTCTTTGGATACCTGGTTGGAGTTGACAACTACTCAGTGAGCATTTTTGGTTTGTAGTGTTCACACATAGCATTTGTGGATCTCCATCCAAATGTGGTACTGCACCTGAGCAAGTGCTTTTGTCAGTGTAGTGGAAACAATGTTCTTTAGTAACCTTCCTGCAACCCATCTTGCTCATGTGTTCTCTCCTGAAGTTCCTCAGACAAATTCCTGTTTCATTTTTTCTCTTGCCATCATGGAAAAGTAAATGCTAATAATAAATAAAGTAGGTCAGGATGTTATGAAATTGCTTGTGGAAAGCAGAAGAGACGGTTTATTTGCTTGAGTAATTCCAGTGCATATTTTTGCTTCTTTATGTTATGTGTCAAAAAATCATTTTAATGACACCACATGCTGAGGACAAATTATCCCATACACCAATAAACAAGATGCAATAACTGAGTCGTTTGTGCACAGAATGTTTGGAAAGTTACTCCAGTTGTTTTCTGTCTTTGTTATAAACCAGTCCCAGCTGTAATTGAAGGTCTGGTCTGAACACCTTAACTTCACCCAAAAAGCTAATCATGAATTCCATTCATTCTGTGTAGAAAATACAAGCAAATGTTATGTTGATGGTCAACTTCATAATTATTGGCACCTTCTGGTAAAAATATGTTTAATTAACTAAAACAATTTAAACAATTGTTTGGGTTTCTGGAGCCTAGCCCACGATGAAGAGCTCATAAGTAAGAAAGCACAAAATCACACTAGACAAGTTGCCACAACACATTAAGAAAAGGCAAGGCAAGGCAGAGGTCAACTATAAAATAAGGAATAAAATAAAGTTTTAGAAAAAGACAATACTGACAGTAAAGTAGGTCATCTTTTAAATGAAGTCACTGGAAAACAAAGCCATATTTAGCTTCTTTTTAAAATTGCTAACACCTGAAGATTCTAGCAGGGGGCAGCAAAATGATGGAATGCCATTTTCACCCTGTTTAATTACAGCTCTGTGCATCACTAGTTGACCAGCTCCTGCTCCTGCTGGGGGGGGGGGGGGGGGGGGGGGGTGGG
>JBBIGC010044108.1:0-11666 GCA_037576955.1 Lepidarchus adonis | reverse complement strand
TGCCTGCCTGCCTGCCTGCCTGCCTGCCTGCCTATCTATCTATCTATCTATCTATCTATCTATCTATCTATCTATCTGTCTGTCTGTCTATCTCTTTTTTGAATGAGAAGCCTCAGAACAGAAATGCTCTCTGTCAGCACTCCCTAAACATTCAGAGATTCTTATTATTAGAAGCTAAACCTGTGTATTATATTTAAAACATCTCCCCCTAGTGTTTACTGAAGCAACAGCATCAACACCCTCGTACCAGATGAGACACATTCAATTTTTCCACAAACATAGGCCTTGGAACACGATCTATCTACCATCTATACCAGGGGTGCGCACCTCCTGTCCTGAGGGCTCGTGTCCATTTTCCCTAATCAAACACACCTGGTTCAGCTCACCTGTTCATGACCAGGTGTAGTGAGTGTGTTTGAGGAACAGAAAAGTGAGCATGCTGTCTACATATACCTGCACTTGCTCCAGTCTCTCTTCCACTTCCTTTTTGTTCCCTTCTGTGCTTTCCAGCTTCTCCAACATTTCCTCCACCTCCTCCAGCCAGTCCACTATGGCCCTGAGCGCCTCCATAAAGGCCTGGTACTCTTGAAGGCCACGTAGTCGCCTCCAGGTCTCCTGCACCAAAGCCTGGTGTGAGGAGAGCAGCTCCATGGAGAGAGAGCCCTCAGAAGCAGCTGCTCGACCATCAGACAAAGTCAGAGAAGCCTGGCAAAGGCGCTCCAGCAACGGCCTGGGACAAAGGACAGAGTCTTAAAGGCAGAAAATTGTAACATGTGTGGAAAACATGCACATTCTTCTCCTACAGTGGAGCCACAACCGTCAGAAGAAATGTTCAGAATCATGTTCTTCAAAGACTTTAATTATCTCATCGTCTACAGTACATAATATCATCAAAAGATTCAAGGGAGATGTGCACGGGACAAAGACGTCTATGATCTACATTAAAAACAAGCATCCTTCTCTCATGAAGAAATAAGAAATAATAAAATATAAAATAATCTGTGAAGTCAGTCTGTCTATTGTGCAAAGAAGAAGCCATATGTGAACCTGATCCAAAAACATTTTCAATGGGCCAAAGTTCATTTCAAATGGACTGATGCAAAGTGGAAATCGAAATTTGAAATATTCTGATTCTAAAAGTAAAATATAAAATGTATAATCCGCTAGATTTTAAGAATTTGATCAATTACATTTGTGTTATTGTACATATTTTATTATGACTTGAATTTGATGAAAATACGTTGTTTTAAAATGTATTTAAAGTCATATTCGGAGGAGAAAACACATATTCTATCTGCACCTAGTTTAAACCTAGTCGTGTTTTAACCTCAAAGCTTCCTTTTTAGAGGTTTAAAAATCCCAACACACACACCTTCTCATCAGCAGCTCTCTGTGGAGCTCCTCCATTCTCTCCAGCTGTGCAGAGCAGTCAGAGGCCCCTTGATGGTTCTCTCCCCAAAGAGGAGGTTCTGCCTGTAAGCTCTCCTCTACCTGCTGCAGCCAGGTCCTCAGCTCCTCCACACGAACCTCAAACCTGAACGTTAAAGGGTCCAGAGAGATACCGATCGATTTCCTTATAATATCCAAAGCACATAACTCCACCCCATACTGCTACTCAGCTGTCATAAAAGAACCATAAAAGAACCAAAATGTAAAAATGAGACAAAATAATTATTGGCAATTTATTGATTAAAAAAAATTATTGTCGCTATTGCTTGGTCTTGTATCTTAGTTGTTGATGCTCATCAGGCTGGAGAAGTTGAACATCCAGCCACAGTCGGTCAAATATGCAGCCGGATATATAAAACCATTTTGACCTTCTCCAGTAGTGGTACAGCAACAAAGATCAGGGTGTGAGACAGTCCAGGACATCACAAAGGAACCCTGGGAAACTTCTAAGGCTTCCCTGACATTTAGTGTTTAGAAAACGGAATAAGGGTTGCAAGAAGACAGCCCAACATTTTTGCCCATCAGTAAATCACTAGCAATCACTTGGACAAGCCAGAAGACTAGTGGAAAAGGTTTTATGAATGAATGTTTAGAGAATGAAATGCACTGCACGTTTTTTTTCAATATGTGAAGCATGGTGGTGAAGCATAGATTGTCATCATTGATAGAACAATACATGAAGTCAAAAGAAAAATGTCAGGACATCTGTCTGTTAATGAAATGTCAAGAGACAGTGGGAGACAGTAAGTACTGAAGAATGGATAAAGAAAAACAATATTAAAGTTTTGAAATGGCCGAGTCAATGTACTGACCTTAATTCAACAGAAATATTGTGGAAGCACAGGTAAGTGTTGGAGCTGCTCTGGAGGAATTGGCTAAAAATTCCTTGAATCCAATCAACAGTGAAAGCAAACGTTTGCATATATTTGCCACACAGTTAATACTGGATAATTCCTTAATAAATATATTAAATATAATTATTTGATCAGATTCTGTGGGATTTTTACAGAAATGAAGACAATTCTAAAGGGGTAAAGGATAATTGCATGTCTTTGAGTAGATGCCATTGATCACTTTTCTATGCTCTAAGACGAATAAAATACATTTCTCACAAATGATTCTCTATTGTGGTGATGGTCATTATCACCCTTTACTCTGAACGTAATTCTTTATTTTCAATAAAATCTTGATAAGTAATATTTTCAGTTCATAGCTTGCACTCCCTTACCCATCCTGTAGGGCGGCAGTCTCCTCCAGAGAGCGCAGTTTCTGTCTGCACGTAGAAACAAACCCGTCCAGCGCCATCTGACATGAAGCTAAACACTCCTGCACTCCTCCAGAGGCAACTGTGGGCAGGTGCGACAGGAGTCTCTCTGCCTCTTCATTCAGTCTGGATAAGTGATTTTCACCGTCTGCCCCCTGCTCCAGTGCTCCCTAAAAGATCAAAGATATTTTACATCACTTCTTCATCTTTTTAAAGTTATTTTCCACAGGAAAGACCAGTTCAAGAGTGCCAAAATATACACGGGCATATACATGGGGCATAATTGGCACCTTTAGCATCTGCAGCTGAGCCGTAACATTAGGAGGTTCTCCTCCTGTGTTAGAACCGTCCTCTGTTCCTGCCCTCAGCTCCAGGAGCCAATGGTGGAACCCTTGCGCATGTTCTGTAAATGAGCACAGATTGGAGGGAGAGAGAGAGACAGGTAGGCAGAAAGACCTGTAGTTAGCAATGGATGTAACTATGCTTTTTCTTATGTGACCAGATGGGCTGAGTGGGTGTGTCGGGAAGGAATAGCTGATGGTCGTCCTAGTAACAAACCGTAATCGATTCCCGCGAGAGCACTCGTGCTGTCCGTGGGAGAGAAAGCGTCTGTGGCACAGGTGTGACTGTAAACAACATGTCCCCCAGAGAAAGCACCGAGCTACCAGCAGAACATCTCTTCACTCACCATTAAAATGCTGCAGCAGTGTTTCCTGCAAAGTTCCAATGGCGCGTGTGGAACGCTGTGCTGCAGCCTCGCTCCTCTTCACCAAGTTAGTGACGTCCTCTCCGAGTTGGCTGAGCTCCTGAGCTGGATATGCTCGACTGAGAGCTCGAAAAGACTCGCCTGCCACATACAAACCACTTTCCATCTGCTTCAGAGTCCTCTGGAGCTCCTGGGACGACAAAACAGCACAAACAGAGCATTGTTTTTGAAAAAAAAACACCCAATGATCATTGATTATTATAAAATTTAAACAATATCAGTGAGACATATTACTACTACATGAACAATTTTAGCTCATTTTGAATTTGACGGCAACAACACATCTAAAAAAATCTGGAATGGGAAAACAAGAGGTTGGAAAGAAATGTGGTGCTAACAGGTTTTAGAGCAACACATGCTGCCATCCAGACAATGTACTGCATACCACATACTGCATCTACTACAACAGCAAGGCTTCGTAGTACACGATTTTGGGTGATAAACTGGCCTGTCTGTAGTCCAGACCCTTTACCACCTGAAAACATTTGGTGCATTCCATCCCCCAAAGTCCAGCAATTAGTCTCTTCAGTTCCCAAAGGTTTACAGAAAGAGGTGATGCTACACAGTGGTAAAAATGTAGAAATGTTTTTTGTTTTCTAGATTTTATTGTACAGAATAAAATATGGATTAATTTGAAAACATTTACATTTTTAGGAATTGGTGTTATTATTATTATTATTATTATCATCATCATCATCATTATTATTATTATTGTTGTTGTTGTTGTTGTTGTTGTTGTTATTATTATTATTATTATTATTATTATTATTATTAAATCAAAACAAATTAAAAAACCCTGACCTTTATCTTGGCCACATTTTCTGGATCAAATGACAGCGATAGTTCTGACAGAGTGTCCTCAATGGCCTCCAACTGCTCGGCCATCTGGGAAATGATGTCCTGCAGCTGCTGCCTCTGGGAGGTGAAGTCTCTCAGAATGGACCTGCTCTGCTCATAAACCTCTCCAGCATGTACGAGTTTCTTCCTCAGGTCGGCTTCCATTGCCTTAACAGACAACACACGTTACAGAGACATATACAGCGTTTACAGCGACATTAACAACAGGAAACACTGCATTGCTAGAGGTGAAGCTATACTGAAGTGTATCTGTTATCAGACAGAACTGCACAGATAGAACAGTGTGTACAATACAAATAGTTCCTAAAGGAAAGATGAACGGTAAACACACCAACGTCCCAACTGCATTCAATTCAAAATGAGCGCATATTTTAAAACTTTAAAAATGTTTTTGTTTTGTAATAATCTTTTGTATTTTGTAAAATCTACAAACCAGAAATAAAGTTTGTACACGTGTCCACCTTAATATTTGTCTTATGACCCTCTTGCTAGTTCACCAGTAGGTACCAGCCACTGTATATTGAGACACCACACATCAAGATGGCGAATAATGGCTTCTGCTTCCCACACATCGACTTATAGAGCTGACTGTTCACTTCCTGCCTAATATATCTCATCCCCCTGACAGGTGTCATTGTACCGTGAGATAAATAATAACACTTAACACCTGGTTGCAATGCTGTGGCTGATCAGTGTAGTGAGTTCCTACTTGTGGACAATCTCAATTATTCAATCAGATTTCAATAATTGATGAATAATTAATTTCAAACAATAAATAAAAAATAAAAAATATCATAATAAAAAAAAAATTTAATTAAAGAAAAAAAATTCATATGAGCTTATCAAGAGTGACTCATTTTATTAAGTGGTGCTTATCGCGTTTTGGAACAAAACTCTTCAATTATACCACTAAATCTCTGTCACACATGCACACAATAATGTTTGCACTGCGCCCAAAACACAAATACACACATGTAATAAGAAAAAGTTACAATAATAATAATAATAATAATACAATAATTTATGCAGTGCTCTTTGTTCTAGAGATACTATGCAGTAGAGACAGTGTGAGGTTTGCACTTGATGACTTTTGAATTCCAGGAGCTGCTCCATTATCATAACAATCATGACTGATGGTTCTGGAGAAGTGGGTGGGTTTGTGGGCGGGAAGCAAAGAAGGGGGGGCCACTTATCCTGAGAGTCAGAAATTTTCGGGAACTAAAAAAATTAAAATTAAAATGAATTATGTACATTAGATAGCCAGAGGTATATAACTAACTGCTATTAGACACAGGAAGACAATTTACTAAAGCATAAGCTGTTGCTGCGAATAATGTAAGCAACTAGCAGTGAATTCAAATCAATTCCTTTTTCTATGGTATTGATTATTTTCGGTGTTGTTGGTATTGAAACGGGTGCTACACCAACGGCGAAAGCTGTTTTCGTTACCTGCAGCTCCGCGGGAGCTTGCTGGGTCTTTGTCACCTCTTGTAGTTCAGCCACTTTTTCCTGCAGGATCTCCAGCACCTCCTCCTTACTCCCCAGCTCCAGCTGTTAAAACAGGAAACATAATATTTCCATCTGATGCCATTCAGTTCTCCCTTATTCTCAGCAGGTACTGTGTGGTTATTTTTCCTGCTGACCTTAAACTGAGCGAGGAGCTCCTCCACATCAGGACTGGATAAGAAGTTAGCCGCGCCCTCACTGAGCTCCCCGACAGAAGCGACGCCCCAGGACTCGATGTCATTGGCAATCGAGTTGATCTCATTCCATAACCCAACAGAAACCATAAGACGATCAATGTCAGCGTCTATCTTCTCTGATGTCTGGAAGCAGAAGAAGAGAACAGAGAAGCACGTGGGTCATGCTGTTGGTCTGGTGAGAGAACCATGATTTGTGAACCACAAATAAGATCTCACATCCAGCCACTGGTCCACGATGGCATTCATCTCTTTCTGGACACTTTCTCCTGTGTCTTCTGAGATCTTCCTCAGCTCACTGATGAGGTGTTTGCCTTTAATGATGAACTGATTCAGCTCCTCCTGTGTGGAAGCCAACTCAGGCTTCACCACCTCCAGCTAAAGAAAAGCAGATGATGAGGTTATTATCAGTGTTGGCCTCGATGTGGTGTCACCGCACAGCGAGAAGTTCCTGGGTTCGAGCCCCGTGTACAAGCTCTCTGAGGGTTTCCTCCAGGTTCTTCTGACTACTCTACATCGCCCATAGGTGTGAGTGTGTAAAAGGAAAATGTAAAGCAGAGAGAAATGCAGAATTAAAAGTGGGAGATGATGTTATCTGGACTCTGATGATTGGTTCAATGGAGTAGAATGAGAGAAGGTACTGACCCGGGACAGGGTCCTCTGGATGTCCTCGAGACTGTTCTGGGTGGACTGGGCTGCGGTGACGATGTGTCCTCTCTCGACAGCAGAGCTGATTTTGGATTTTAGAGTGAAGTACTCCTTACAGATCTCCAGCAGGAGTGAACACTGTTCCTGCCTGAACACACACAGAGCAAACTCGATAAAAAAACACAGCTGCTCTTCAGGTTCTCTGTAGAAAAGATAAACTTACTCCTCAGAGATGAGTCTCTTTATCCTCTCCCAGGTGGACTGGACCAAGGTTAAGTCCTGCTGGGCCTCCTCAGCCAGCTCGTTGTCTCTGTTGGATAGCTGCTCTCCTCTCTCCCCCAACCACAGCTGACTGTGCTGCAGGACCTGGAGCTCCTCCTCTAACTGGTCCAGCATCCACAGTCTGACACACCAAGAGATGAAGACGTCACTTTAAAGCTTTAATACTAATGTCTACTTTATAATCTGTTAAAGCAAGAAATATTTTCCAGCGAATAATCAAACAATTATGGTTGTGTTTCAGGAATAAATTTGAATAATGAATAATTTTTTTGTAAACATTTATTTATTTTATGTTTTCTTTCATATATCAGTTAATATTCCCATATTATGAGTTTATAAAATCCAATAAAGCAATGTGAAAAGGATACATTTTGCAAAAGCATGACTGAATACAAGAAAATATAAAATATAAAGAAAACAGCAAAAAAGGTTTTTTTGACAGTTTATAGAACAGATCAGAAATAACTTTGCATTATGAATTTGTTTATAATTTGGTTACTTTTATTATCTTCTTTTTTCAAGTTCTTCCCATGGGTAATTAAATACTATACTATATATACAAATGGATGTATATATGGATGAACAAATACTATAACCCGGCTTTCTATTTTCTAACCTAACTAAATAAATTAATTCATTTAATTCATTAAAAAAATAAAAAATGAATAAATAAAAAAAGTAAATAATAATAATAATTAAAAAAAAAAAATATATATATATATATATATATTAGGGAAAAGAAAGATTGCAAAATTAGAGTGTATATATATAGTACATTTGATCAATTACAATTTAAACGAGGTATCTGTGACGTATATCAACAAGGCAGACATTTACCAAAAAAGCCTGCATTAAAATAACCTATTAATATTAATGCAGATCTCAATGTGAATTGAGCAAGTAAAGTATTCTTATAAAGATTAGTAATAATAATAGACTATTGAGTTCTATTATTTGTTAGCAAAATTAGCCTAATCACATCAGTCACATACATTAAATTAAAACTACTCAATCATAAACTTTTGATTGAAAAATTTGATTTTTACATGTGATTTGAACTTTTCCTATAAGGCCTGTGTAATTATTTAGGCTTTTCAGTCATAATAGCCTAAATATTACATAGTTTATGTAATTTTTTTTTTCAGTTTATCAGTAAAGTGGATGCTCATTCATTTTTCAAACTACCTATCCAGTTCCGGTCGCAGGGAAGCTAGAGCCAATCCCAGCAGATTACGGGCAGAGGAGATATAATATATAAGAGGCAACAGAAGTATAATTATAAGAGGCACATTACCTCTGCTGGAAGCTCTGTGTGCTGGTCTCTATAAGCCATGTTGCTCTGATCCTCTCGTCTAGTTCCATTAGGCTCCTCAGCAGCAGGTCCTTCCTTCCTCTAAAAGAGTTCCAGATGGCTGCTAATGCCTCTGCCTCACTCTGCCTCGTCCCCAAGCTTCTCTGGAGCCCCTGCAGGTCTGATCCCAGCTGGTCCACTAGTCGCCGGCAGGTCATTCTCCCACCCTCAGCCTCATGGAGATGGAGGCACCCCTTATGTAGACTGCTGTCCAAACGTATAGCTTGCATCTCCAGGGAGGCTAACTCCTGGGTCAGCTGCCCTAGTTTCTGGTTGATCTCCCCAGCCTTGGCCTGGTCCCAGCTGTGCCGCCCTTCAACAGCTCCGAGGAGGGTCTGTAGCGAGCTGGTGGTCAATCTGTAGGTCACCAGGAAAGCTTGTAGTTTAACCAAGGCCTTACTTCTGTGCTGGAGCAGGTTCTGAGCCTCAGAGATAGACTGCAGACAGTCCTCCTTTCTGATCTGCAGCCGCTGCAGGTCCTCAGGAGCTAAAGATGGAGCCAGAGCATCCATGTGCTGCTGCAGGACATCTATTGCCTCTCTCTTAGCCTGGAGGAGAGCTTCGTCATCCTGTAGACAGTCCACACAGTGGGTCATTTTCAATACCAGGCAGACTAGCTTGTAACTCACTCACTTTTAGCAGCCTCTCGTTTCTCCACAAGGGGGCACCATTAGCAACAATGCTGGAGATTTACACATTGAAGAACCAATAGTTCATCTAAAAATATTCTTTACCTTAATCTGGGTGTCAACAGATGTTAAGTCAGCGATGGAGATTTTGGATTTGCTTCTTAGCTGCCCAAGAAAGGTCTCACTCCTCAGGGTGAGGGTCGTCAGAGACTCGTTAAACTGCTCTAATTGACATTGATGGGACTGAAGTTCTTGAATCCTGGACAAGGAATTGAACAAATGATCCACTATCCACAACTTTCTAAAGCTCAATACAGACAAAACAGAACTTTTATTCATTCTCTTTCTTTTTATTAACTACTCTTTCGTCCCAACTAGAACATTAACCAGGCTCTAGTACGTGCAGAACTCTGCAGCTCGTGTTCTCACATTCATCAAAAAATTAGAACATATCACCTCCATTCTACACAAACTTCACTGGCTCCTCATATCATATCGTATTCAGTACAAGCTGCTTCTTCTTCATGGATCTGCTCCTCCTCACTGAATTACTCCATTCATACTGTGCTCCTCTGGTACTGGGTTACTCACTGGTACTAAATTCAGGTTCTCCACCATGGGTGGGGAATCGTTTAACTCTGGAACGCCCTCTCTCAGAACCTGCGCCTCCTCTCTGTCTCTTTGCAAAACTCAGTTGAAAACATATCTGTTCAGTCTGTGCTGTTCTACCATTTACTCTTTATTTCATAATTCTGCTGTTTCAATTTATTTTTTGGTTTTGATTTTTATATGTAAAGTGACCTTGAGTTTGAGAAAGGTGCTATATAAATTCTAATTATTATATTATTATTATAATTATACACTAAGAAATTATTATCTGCATAACTGAAGGTAAAACATCCAGAAGAAATATGTTTTAAAGCAGCAATCATTGGAAAACTCATAGAACCCCCCGTGTATTAACATGGAATATATTTTCTTGCCTGAGGTCAAGTCAGCCTGGAGGCCATCTTTCCTGACCTCAATTCTCAGTGAAAAAGATCACAAACGCTTGGGTTTGTACCTGAGAGGTATGTTTGTGCTAAGCGAGCACCATCTCTCCTCCAGGCTGCAGTGAAGCTCTGTTAGTTCTCCAGCTCGTTCCTCTAACATTGTTGGGTACAAAGACTCAGCCTGGGTTTCCAGCTTCTCCAACAAAGCCTCCTGAGAGGGAACCTCAGACTGCAGGTCCTGCTCAATCACAGCATCAACAGTTAATCATCTGAGCTTTCTTCTTCTGATGCCAACATCCAAGGAAAACCCATGACCTAATGTGGGGGTTTACCTGCAGCATCTGAAGTTGGCTGTGAAGCTTGGCTTTATCCACGGTCAGGTATGGAGCATCAGAGCTACAGAGATGCTCACACCGGTCCAGCCAGCCCTGCAGAACTGAGAGCTCCCTTTCATACCTGGGACAAGGAAAAGCCAGAAAAAAGGCAATTGCAGTTGGGATTCCCTGTGCAACCCCAGCCCACAACCTCAGAATGCAGACAAATGAATCCCTGAAGAACTTACTTCTGCCACAGAGCAAGGAGATCTTCCAGCGTGGCTTGTTTCCTGGCAGCTTCCTGTGTGCACTGTGTAAGACTGAGCTGGAGGTCTGCCACCTCCTTCTCCACCTGACCCCCATCAGAAACCCTTCTCAAACCCAGGCTCAGAGACACCAGCCTGGGCTGCATCTGCTTTAGAACTTGCCAGATGTCCTGGAAGAGAAGGAATTGCACAGAAGCTGATGTAATATAAAAATGTCATCTAAAATATAAAATATAAATAATATAAAACATGTGTGCAAAAGTTAAAATAAGTACACATTCTCTCTTTTTAAATGTACATTTCATTTTTGGAGCATATATGCAAAAAAATGCAATAAAAACAATAATTTCTGATATGTTAATTAACATAAACCTTTATTTATTCAACAAGACAACCATTACCATTATCTTTCCTTTTAATAAAATTTGAATAATTTTGGATTCATTTTAGTTTTGCAATAGGAATTGTTGCCAATTCTTGGTATAAGACTTAACAACTTAACAGTCAATGGTGGTTGTTGTTGTTTAATGATCTTTTTCATAAAGCTCCATATATTTTGAACAGGAGACAGGTCAGGCCTGGTAGCAGGTCCCTGTTATAGTGCATGCAGAATGTGGGCTAGCGTTGTCCGGCTGAAACAAGCGTGGCTGTCCTGGGAAAAGACATAGACTTGATGGACACATGTGTCTCTCTAAAATCCTAATATACACCTCAGAGTCAAATGGTACCTTCACATACATGCAACTCACATTTGCAATAGGCACTGATTCCCCACTACACCATCACCTCTGAATGGTCTTTTTCACGTTTAGCACAAAGAGCCTGAAGTAACAGTTACAACTGACTGTGTTAAGGTACAACGTCCTCCTGAGCCTGGGTGGTGGTATTTGTCAAAGTAGCATGAGTTTCATTACAAAGATCTGAAAGATTACACACATTCTGACTGAATCTTTTCACAATATTAGACACTGTAGATCAGAGGTCACCAACCTTTTTCGCGCAATGGACAGGTTTAATGTCAGACAATATTTACGCAGAGCAGCATTTAAGGTTGTTGATAAAAACAACAGAATAAAATGATACGACCAACACAAAAACTGTGGTATTTAGTAAATATAATAATAAAGGTGAATCCACTGTGTAATTA
>JBBIGC010044090.1:0-11667 GCA_037576955.1 Lepidarchus adonis | reverse complement strand
ACCCTGGGTTACACTCAGTCTCATACACACACCCTGGGTTACACTCAGTCTCATACACACACCCTGGGTTACACTCACTCTCATACACACACCCTGGGTTACACTCACTCTCATACACACACCCTGGGTTACACTCACTCTCATACACACACCGTGGGTTACACTCACTCTCATACACACACCCTGGGTTACACTCACTCCCATACATGAGAAATCAATATTATAGTAATGAATATTACTTAAATAATAGGGATGCACAATAATAACAGATTCATATTTGTGTTTAATTCAGCATTCTCCTTTGCATTAACCCAATTAAGACACGTGTGTACATACCGCAGGTACACTGGGCTGCACTTATCTGCCTCCATGGGGAAGCTAATAGTTAGGTGTCTTGCCCAAGGGCACTATAGCTTTCTATGTGGGAGATGGAAATCACTGTCCCACATTGACCGTCAGTCCTGAGGGTTGAACCTGCAGCTGTCTGCTCACAACCCCTTTTCTACAACCATTAGGCCCCGTTCATACCGGTTATTCATTCATCCATTGTCCAAATTTGTGAATTGTAATTAGGGGTGGGAATTGCAGGGTATCTCACAATATGCAATATGTGGCCCACGATAAAGATAATATCATGATACAGTGATTTTGTGATAATCGATATATCACATGACAATTACGTTGCACAAAAACACAGAAACACAGGTGTTTTATTGTTATTTATGTTACATAAGTAACAGCAATGCTACTGTTACTTTTCCCATATTTGCTTTGTGACCACAGTCGGAAGCGCAGAGCAACAGCTATCTCAGCTTCTAGGCTGTATTTCTGTTCTCCTTTGGCATTAGCATCATGCTAACAACATAGTTGAATGAACACTACACAGTGCATTGCTCCCCATGAAACATGCAACGAAACATTCAACGTAATACAACGTAACACATGCAGATTTTTTCAATAAACGTATCTTCATTTACAAGTCAAACATTATACTGCACATATATATATATCTTTTATTATTACTGGTAATGTCCATGTTCATGTTGCTTTAGACCCGAACGCAGCAATATGTTTAAACAGAGCCACTTAATATCCGTCTAGGACTCTCAGATATCCCGACAGAAATGAGTAATTACTCAGTTACACTCATATAACTGTCTTCAGAAATCAGAGGTTTGTTTTAGGCCGTTACATAGCTTTTATGGAATAAATTCATGGAGGTACAGAGTGAAAGCTCGGAGACACAAGTGTCCGCCCTATCGATACTGTATTTTTACAAGTTACTTTCACTTTCACTTTTCACACCATTAAAAAACCCACAAAAAACTGGGTTTGGTAATGTTTTGCAACCAGAAATTTTTGTAAGTCAAGCATGTCTTATGACGAGGACCCCCTCTATATCATGTGGCTGAGTAATATGTAAAACAGCAGCGAGAAAACGAATGTTTGTGAACACTGCTGTAAATAACAGTGTTTCAAACTGCGGGTCCATGAATTTGAGGAAGGCTGGTCTGTAAAGTCCTTGAATATGAAATATTTAAGAAGGTGTGGGAAGCCTGATATGATATCATTGACCATAAATCTGTGATCTAGAGTCTTAATAATGCATTTATTGCATCCTGGAAGAGCAAAATATTCAGATGACCCACGATTAACCTGCTAAAACGCTGTCATCTTTCTCAGTTTATCTTGTTTTTATGCTTTTAGAAATAAATATGATTTATTTTCAAATTATATTTTTCTGTTCCAAGATATTTTTGTGTTCTTGCTTTTTTTCAGATGTGTTTGGTTATTGCCTTTGGCATATATATGCATGAAGAGTGTTGGATATTGGCATCAGCCCACAAATCCAACATCCAACAGTGAATTCCTAATAGCTGATCAAGTATTCCAAACGCACTGCAACTGCAATCTTCATCTCTATTCATCTGATTCCATAGATTCATTTTTACGCCATGTTTAGACAGTATGCTAACGTTTTAGAGATACAGGACAAGAAAAATCTGGGGTTTGTGTGTGTAGACTGTTAAACAGTGTGTAACCAGGTGTGTTTCCTCAGGGAAGGAAGATTTTTTTTCCAGCTACAGCCTGGTCGGTTCCTCAGCCCTGAGAAAAAGCCTCAGTAACTGATTTTCACTTAAATTGTTGTAGAATTTAGTGATTGGTTTGGCTGAATATTTGTATTTACAATGGTGGTCAATGGAACCAGGGCTCATATTGCAGTTTATTTTACTTTTCAAACCCAACAGTGGAGCTACAGATATCGTGCGAGTGTCTAAATGGAATCTTGATGATGGGAAATCAGTGGGGCAAGGATTTTGGGGTGCTTTTTGAGCCAAAACCAATTCAAAATGACGTTAAATCCACCAAAGGTGTGCTAACTTTCTGTGACGGAGCTTTCAGAGTCATTAAACTCTTCAGACGTCTGGTTCCCATCAAACCTTCTGAAGGTTTCTGAAGAATGGACGTCAAAAGCATGACTTCGTTTATGACTTAACAAGTTAATTAAGCAGAAACTCAATAAAACCCTCTGCTCAGCCTCCAGAGCATCTGAAAGCAAAGATATATATGGCAGCTACAGTCTGGAAACAGCACAGTCTGGTCTTATGTTACTTGAGATAGAACTGAGAAAGGTAAGAATAAGAAAAACAATGCTGTCGTGGAGAATCGATATAGTCTCCAGACACAGCTGCTGTACAGATACCTCAGGTGAATCACTGTAGATTTACTCAGCCATTCTGTCCTACCCTGATGTGAAGGCCGGAGACGCGAGCTCTCCAGAGATTGTAATCGGCAGCCATTTGTCGAGCATTTTCCCAGTAGAGCTGAGAGTGGAGTGAATCTTCGATCTTTGGTGCGCGCTCTGGTGGACAATAAAGGTCAACTATCAGCAACCTTCTCAGTGTTTAAACCGCTTGACTGATACACTCTTTATCCCCCTGTGTTGACTCAAAGTCGGTCCGGCCTGGTCTCTGCATCAAGATGAGGCCATTCATGTCCTTTGAGTCGGTTTGCTGCGTGACCTTCGGGTTGACTTCAGGTTTTCAATGAGATGGGTCTGTCAGAGTTCTTCGTCTTTCATCTGCATGACAGTATTCAACGTTTTTCCCCTTATGCACAAAAAAATAGCCTAAGAAAACAATTAGTCTATAATATATTGGTTCAACAAACCACACATGCCACAGCGATTGCCACCCCAAACAATGATTTTGATCAAAAGTCCTCTTGGGTCTTGAGGAACTGTAACATGGTCATTCATCATCAACTTGCTGTTGATGTATAAAGGACTTTATACACCAAATTCTCTTATTCCTTCGTTAACATGGGGAGGATCAGAGAATATACTTATAAAATTAGGCAAACATGTCTTTATTAGGTCAGCTAATGGATATATAATGCTAATTTAGAAGGTGGACAGTTTGAGCTGTAGAGAACATGCCTAGAACAAGGTGCATGTGTCCACATATATTCACGCGAAAAAAACACAAGTTTTTGGGTTCTCCTGATGTTAAATATTTTATGAATTATTTTTCTGACTGAATGTCCATCACAAAAAGTCTCATCGTCAAGATGAGGACATCCATGTCTTTAAGTAGGTTTGCTCTGTTGACTTAAGCAATGGCTTCAGGTTTTCCTCACTTATTAGGAACAAAACTTTAAGTTCTGTCATGCAAAGACAATCCAAAACTGCTCTGAGTCTGGAAATAAACATGAAGTTTTGTAAATTATGGCAAATGAAAAGGAAATATTTATGATTCTTTACTATTTCAAGATCACCATTCAAATTTGAGCAGATCTGTATTGTGATCAAGCCTTTGTTTTAGTCTGATCTGTTCTACTGAAGTGTATTTTCAGATACTTAGAAATACTTTACATAAAGGTTTTACATTACCTTACATTATTTCAGATTGTTACACTGATAATGTCAATTTTGATAAAATATGGTTGCATTAAGTTTAAAAAGTAGTCAAAATAGAAGCATTTTCTCTAGCGGGCTAAGACTTTTGACCCCACATTACTGAATGTCTATGTATCTGTTCCCTGCCAATTGTCTAGTAACTATTGGCTTACTGAGATTACTATCTACCACACAAATACCAACAGTTGCGTAACGACTGGCAGTGCAGATGGGACAGGCCGTCTGAATCCCATTTCATTGGATTGTATTTATCTCTACCTAATCCTTTTTTTGATATGGAAACCAACTCATATTTTTTGCCTGGGCCTATAATATTTAATATATTCAATATATGCAACTAAACACAAGCCACAAGTGAACATTTATGTACTATATAGCCAAAAATGTGTGGACGCAAGATCATCACACCTACAGTATATCAGTTTGGTGCACATTCCTTTCTAAGCCAAGGCATTAATTTGGCGTTGCCCTTCCAGCTCCTTGGTCCTTTAACAGTCTCCATTCAGAAAAATTTGTTTAGGGCTGACTACTGGTGCTCTACCACACCAAACTCATCAAAACATGACCTTTTCTGACCTCGCTTTTGGCAAACGGGTCAGTCATAAAAGAAACAAAAACGAGTCTTACCCAAACTGTTGCAAAAAATTTGGAACACAATATCTCAGCCCATTATTCCTCCTCAACCAAACTTTAATGTTCAACTAATGCATTATAGTAGGTGCCATTATTTTGGCATTGACCCATATTTGTCCATCAGACTGCCAGATAGTGAAGCGGGGTGAAGTTCCCTCGTCACTCCAGGGAATACGTTTCCACTCCAGAGTTAAGTAGTGGCACCACTCCAGCCAATTCTCGGCATTGCACACTGCTTACGATAGCAACCATGGAAACCCAGTGGCAGTTGAAAACTCTGTGCTGAGTGATTTTCTTTCTTTGATTGTCTTTTCTTCTATACTTTTCCATGAGACTCCCAAAATAGTAGCACTTATAGTTGACTGGGGTAGATCAAGTAGGGCGGAAATTTCGACTGACTTGTGGAAAAGGTGGCGTCCTTTGACATGATCCCTTTTAAAATATACAGAACTTTTCTACTGCCAGTGTTTGTCGAAGGAGAACAAAAATGGGGAATAATTCAATGACTACAAGGGGTGTCCACATACATTTTACCAAATATTGTACCTGAAGAAAATTGATCTTTTGGTACTGCTGATGTAAAAGATCTATAAAAAAATATTGAATGTTTTATGAATTTTTTTGAACTGCATGTCTGTCACAAACATTTTTTGTCTGTTTATTTTTCTCAAAACCTTTGAAAGTGTGTCTGCAGCTGAGGTGTAGATGGATTTTTCCCTCCTTTCTTGCAGGTTGACATTTTTTGCAACACAGGGCCATTGTTAGTTTGACACGTAGTTTAAATATTCTTCTGTAACCAATGCTATCAGAAAGTTCTTCAACAATAAGGTTGTGAAGAGCTGTGTAGTTTTACTCATCATGAGATGTTTCTTGAGTCACATTGAGCCTGATCGAACCCAATCCTGGGATTTGATGGCTACTATATTATAATAATAATAATAATTCAGGGCTTCTACAAGCAGAACTCTGAAAATTAGAGGTCCACCGATATGCGATTTTCATGGCTGACATCGATATCGATTATTGCTAGTTAATGAGGCCAATAACCAATATTTGGAACTGATATTTCAAAAAAATAAAAAACGACTATTAGATTTTACAAAAAACAATATTACACTTTGTTTAAACTAGTTTATTGTTCATAAATGCTTAAAAACTGTTTGCCATGAATTTAATTTAGCTGGAAATAATATTAAGTACAAATTTTAATTAAAATTAGCAGCAAGAGACTCCATGTTGTCAGCTGACGTTACACAACGTGAGAACACCATTTCATAATGGCAGTACTGTAATGTACAGTTAGATAAATAGTGTGGAAGCTCAGAAGTCCCTGTTGGAACATTAGTTGTCACCAATCCATAAAACATCCATCATTTTGTCATTACAGGTTACATTACAGAATATTGCATTTATAGCATTTACTGCATTTAAAAAATCATTATCACTAAAAATTGTCATCAAAATTCTGATGGGATTTTATTAGTTAATGCATTACGCTTCCATAGGCTCACGTTATCACGGCAACAAGCTTCGTTATCCAGACACCACAAGACTTTTGATTGGCTACTACTTGTGTGACATACAGCCAATCAGAAATTGTTGTGGGCGGGACATTAAATGGGGTCCAGAGAAAACGTAATGGCGGTGGAAATGGTAACCGAACATATTGACGGACATGTACTGTTCACTGCATGCATTTTATTTGTATTGATAATAATATTAGTGATCTGTAAATGAAAAAATAAAAAACAACTGTCTATATTGAACTCCATTAACTATAAAACTATAATTTCTCAGGTGCTTAACACTTCTGCACAGTACTGTGTATTTTTATATTACTTTAACAGTGTAAAACATGGATGGAAACTCAGATCTATAGGAATTAATTGATTGAGTGTTTTTTTAAAACTTTTTAAAAAATTTTTATTCTTATACATTATTTTTTGACAAAATGTGTCCCAGTTTTTGGCATCCCTGCATTAATATGCTGTACCACTTACATTCACCATTACAGTTTTTTAAAGGGGTTTAGGAGCGAGGGCCATGTCTGTGGTCATTAAACCATTTCTAAATGGATTTGGACATATAGTTTAGATCACTGACCTTCTGGATGATCCAAAGATGACCCAGATTGAGCTTTTTGGCCAAGAATCAGATTTTCATCAGGTTCTTCATGTCCATAAATCCATGCATCCTAAACACATTGGAAGAAAAACATCATAAATATTCTACCATAGTAATCACAAGGATGATCTTCTTTTCTTAATAATCTTTAAACTGATCATGAGTTTTTACGACCAAAAGAATGTTTTGTTTCATTTGATCATTTGAACCCAATTCCAGTGTCGCCCGGCAAATTAGACGTTAATGTTTGGGGATAGAAAAAAAATTGTTGGGACTAGTTATGACTTTTTTTTAAGAAAAAGTTTTCCCTTTAATAATACAGTATTGGTGTGTTGAGCAGGCAGCTGAACCTCCTCAGTGATCTCAGCATGTATGCTGGGCTGTCTCTTGTGTTTCATCTGTTAAATATGTCTATGGAAAATAATCTTGAATATTAGTGGAGAAAAAGCTTGCGCGCATCTCTCGCGTGAGTCTTACTGTGTTTGACATTTATGGGCCAAGATGGCATGAGTGTTATTATTAGTGAACAGTGAGTAATGCTCTTCTGTTTTTACAGTTCAGAGAGCAAAGCAAGGCCTGCTCACACGTTCTTCAGACATTGAAGTAGGAAAACTATTGCATTTTCGTCGTAAAAGTGTATTTCCATCAGCTTCACAATAGTTCTGTGTGGGAATCTTATCTACGAGAATCAAGATCTCGTCAATATCCCCTTCCGTTCATTCATTCCCCAATGCGCTTAGTAGTTACGAGTCGCGGGGAAGCTGGAGCTGATCCCAGCTGTCTACGAGCAGAGGCAGAGTACACCCTGGGTGGGAGGCCAGCCCGTCGCAGGGAAACAAAGAGACAGACGACCATTTACACCTATGGTCTATTTAGAGCCAGTCAACCTAAACCTTAAGCCTTTGGAAAGGGAGGAAACTGGAGCACCCAGAGGAAACCGGGGAGAGCTTGTACACTCCACACAGAAAGTGTGGCACGAACCCAGGGCCTTCTTGCTGAGCACCACCCCTTCCATATTTCACAAATGAATGGAATAGTTAGACACACTTACTGCCTGAAATCGTTTATTTTACTGGAGCTACAAGGCTAATATAGCTATTGCTAGCACTTACCATCATACTTCATCACACATTCGCCTTCAACCATTTAGAGTTGTTCAATGGACTCACTGATGTGGTTTCTGGTACTGGAATCCTTGTAGCTTCAATATCTAAGACATCTGAGACTTCATCCTGGAAGTGAGGAGACACAGGTCACCTTGTCCTTGGGATTGGAATGCTGTAGGTTCAAGTCCCAGCCCAAGAACCGTGTGTTAGGTCCTTTCACATTTGTTAGTAGTCATGATACCCCTTTTCCACTGCACTGGGGCGGCTTCCAAAGTTTGGAACCAACGCGAACCACAGTGGTGTGAAAGTGTTTGCCCCCTTCCGGATTTCCGTTTTTCACACTTAAATTATGTTATGTTTTAACAGGGGAAGCAATTTCTCACACAGCCATGTAGGTTTGGATTTTTTAAAAAATATTATTACATATATTATATATAAATATGTATTTTGATTAATAATAAATTCCTTCACTTAAAAAAACACATTTTGAATTTACTTGTGTTGTGTTTGACTAATATTTCATTTTTTTTTGATGATCTGAAACATTTAAGTATGACAAACATGAAAAAAAAAGAAGAAATTAGGAAGAGGCAAACAATTTTTCACACCGTTGTACACTGTACAGATGATTTCCATGTTCAAACACACCTGCTTCAACTCACCTGTTAACTGCCAAGTGGGTTGAGTCAGAATTTGTTCTTGTGGTTGGGTTAAGTCAGATTTTTTTCTTGTGGTTGGGTTGAGTCAGAATTTTGTCTGCTTGTGTCTGGGTTGAGACAGAATTTTTTTTGGTTGTTGATGGGTTGAGACTGATTTTTGTGTTGACAGAATTGTGTCTGTTTTTCACTTAAAAAAACACATTTTGAATTTACTTGTGTTGTCTTTGACTAATATTTAAATTTTTTTGGTGATCTGAAACATTTAAGTGTGACAAACGTGAAAAAAAAGAAGAAATTAGGAAGAGGCGAACAATTTTTCACACCGTTGTACACTGTACAGATGATTTCCCTGCTCAAACACACCTGCTTCAACTCACCTGTTAACTGCCAAGTGTACTTAGTGTGAGGAAGGGAGCTACCGGGCGACCTGGACACCTCGTACATAAATCATCGCTTATAATTGCTTGAGTTTACTGATTTAGGAACAGATATTAGGCGAATCCATGTTGAATTTTGCTTTGAGAATGTACAGCACTTTGTTTAATCACAGTTGTTAAAATAATATATATATAATAAACTCTGACTGGACTTGGATGCGGTGTCGGTACCCATGCCGTTCTTTTACGCCTGACCCTAATTGATGACTTCTCGCCGGTGACTCCAGTCTGATAGTACAGCGTGAGCTGTCAAAGACCCATTAGCTGCTCTGAATTAGGAAAGCGAAGCAAAGACCTGGTATAAGCAGTGTGACTTAAAATCAGACCCCTAATCATGTCGATTGTGTTCTTTTTACGCTCCCTACCATTTGGCCAATGTTCCAAATGCAAATGATTCAAATGTTCTCACAAATCCGCTCAGACACAAGTAAGAATAGATACAGGAGGACAGAGCGACAGAGTGCATGACTAACCTAAGTTATATAAATGTATATAGTTGGGTTATAAATATTACAATATATTAATAATAAAAATCTGTTGATTTTTGACAGGTAATCTATGTTTTATATGGAAATAAATATTCACAAAAACATATTCACAAATACTATATATGCATATATGTGAAGTATTGGTGAATATGTGAATTTCCATCTAAAACATATATATATATATATATATATATATTATATATACCAATAGAATTAATACGAATGACCGTGTTCTAGGCTAAGTTTGGCGAGCTATAGATGGAGAAATCCATACACCTGACACCTGAAAGGCGAGAGGCAAGTTTGGCGAAATAAAGGGTGAGCTAACCGCGTTTGACAATATATATATATTAGGGGTGGGACTCGCAGGGTCTCATAATATTCTACGCAACACATGGCCTACAATAACTATAATATCACAATACAATTATTCTGCGATAATCAATATAGCAATACAGTGATATAGTGTTACTTCACAGAAAGGGAGCAGTATTAATTTACATAAATAATAGTAATGCTATTTTTAAATCCTCATGTTTTGAATCCATTCTGAAGATCACCCGATATCTGTCAGTATTGAGAGAGAAACCCTGCCCCCTATTAGTACTAATTGATATCAGCTGTTTTAGTCCTAATTGATGGCTTCTCATTACCGACAGGACACAGGAAAGACTTTATAATGGGTAAAAGCAATGAACTCTTCCAAGATCTTACCTTTGAAAAATGTTTTGTGTCAATAGCCCACTTAGAAATACCCTTACTGATAAAAATGTGTTAAATACTTATTCTCACTGCTGTGTGTGTGTATGTGTATATATACATATATATATTATATATATATATATAAAGGTCGCAAAGCAAATATGGAAAATGGAAGAGCATTGCTGTTAATTAGTAACTCATCACTGTGTTTCTGTGTTATATCAATATATATACATCATTGTTGTGCGTTATATAGATTATCGCGGTATCAGGATATTATCCTTATCGTGGACCACGTATTGTGTATTGTATCAAGAGATACCCTGCAATTGCCACCACTAATATACAGTGGAAACGAAAAGTATTCAGACCCCCTTAAATTTTTTGCTCTTTGTTATATTGTTTTTCACACCTGGATTTGGGGATCCTCTGCCGTTCCTCCTTGCAGATCCTCTCCAGTTCTGTCAGGTGCTTGAACAAGATTTTTTTTTTTTTCCCAAGTAATTGACTTTCTTTGAGCAGTCATAATGACCCAAACATTATGATGTTAAGACAGTGTTCAGCTGATGTTTAAATATTTAATGTTTTCTTCCTTTGTTCTTACTGCCTATAGATCACAGCCACAGAGTCTGTGCTGTTCCTGCTGCAGTACATCTCAGAGGATCTGGATAACAGGGAGAAGATAATAGTGATGGGAGATTGCTGTTACCTCAACCCTCTGGTTCGCAGGACCTTTCGCTTTCTTGGTAAATCTCTACACACACACACATGCACTAAATTTGTCCAAATCTGATGGAACCTGAATATTAAATGTTCTCAGAATTTTGTCTGGTTGTGGTTGGGTTGAGTCATAATTTGTTCTTGTGGTTGGGTTGAGACAGAATTTTGTCTTGTGGCTGGGTTGAGTCATAATTTGTTCTTGCGATTGGGTTGAGACAGAATTTGTTCTTGTGGTTGGGTTGAGTCAGAATTTTCTCTTGTGGTTGGGTTGAGTCAGATTTTTGTCTTGTGGCTGGGTTGAGTCATAATTTGTTCTTGCGATTGGGTTGAGACAGAATTTTGTCTTGTGCTTGGGTTGAGTCAGAATTTTGTCTGGTTGTGGCTGGGTTGAGTCAGAATTTGTTCTTGTGGTTGGGTTGAGTCAGAATTTTGTCCTGTGGTTGGGTAGAGTCAGAATTTGTTCTTGTAGTTGGGTTGAGGTAGAATTTTGTCTTGTGGTTGGGTTGAGTCAGAATTTTGTCTTGTGGTTGGGTTGAGTCAGAATTTTGTCTTGTGGCTGGGTTGAGTCAGAATTTGTTCTTGTGGTTGGGTTGAGTCAGAATTTTCTCTTGTGGTTGGGTTGAGTCAGATTTTTGTCTTGTGGCTGGGTTGAGTTAGAATTTGTTCTTGTGGTTGGGTTGAGTAAGAATTTGTTCTTGTGGCTGGGTTGAGTTAGAATTTGTTCTTGTGGTTGGGTTGAGTAAGAATTTGTTCTTGTGGTTGGGTTGAGTCATAATTTGTTCTTGTGGTTGGGTTGAGGCAGAATTTGTTCTTGTGGTTGGGTTGAGGCAGAATTTGTTCTTGTGGTTGGGTTGAGTCAGAATTTTGTCTTGTGGTTGG
>JBBIGC010044070.1:0-11667 GCA_037576955.1 Lepidarchus adonis | reverse complement strand
CTCCACAGGTTTTCAATGGGGTTGAGGTCTGGGGACTGAGATGATCATGGGAGGAGCTTGATTCTGTGTCTGGTGAAACATTTCTGTGTAGATTTGGTCACATGTTTAGGCTCATTATCTTGCTGAAAGACCCAGTGACGACCCATCTTCAGCTCCAGATTTTGATTTAAAACGTCATGGTATGATGCCATGCACCCTAACAAGGTTTTAAACTATTTAATGATCCTCTGAGATTGTTATAGACATGTAAATATATGAAGATTTCTATATCTCATATTAAATATATGTAGATATGAGCAGCTGCAGACGAGTCAATATTTTCTTGTAGCCATTGTCTGACTTGTGAAGGTCAACACACATCTGCCTTACTGGAACAGTGTGTTTTTTTGTTTTTCCCATGTTGAAGAGTGGATAAGAGAAATGGCCTCTCTCTCACGTCATATTTATACCCCAGGGAAACAGGAAGTGATGAATTACTAATGAAATGTTCCTAGATACTCCGATCAACTTTGTAAACTACTGTAAAAGTGACAAACACTTCAATTACATTTATTTCCTAGAAATTGTTAGGGGTGCCAATTGTGGAACAGGTGATTTCATGAAAAACTCTTTTTTTATTTTCCTGTAATACAGTGACAGCCTCAAAACCTTAATGACTTAGAGCTGATCTGCAAATAGGAGTGGTCCAAATTTCCTCCTGCCATGTGCGCAAACCTGGTCATCAACTACGTGTTTGCCATAAGGGTTTTGCCACCAAGTAGTAATTCTTGCTTTGCTAGGGGATCAAATACTTATTTCAATATTGTTTATATATTTTATGATCACATGTTTCTTTTTGATATTCTCTCTTAAAATAAACCAACCATTCGTTTCTTTGCCATTCATTCATTTGAGGGGTCAAATAATTGCATATCGATATCGACTGATCAGAAAAAAAAATATCGTGATTAGATTTTTGAAATGGCCCAGCTTTACTTAATACCTCCTCCTGCTGAGAAACGGGTGTGATTAGTTTGCGATGTGTGTGTGTGTATAGGTGTGTGTGTGTGTGTGTGTGGGCCGGCAGCAGTGTCATTAGGGACGCAGAATCCTTTTGTTATTAAAGTAATTTGTCAGATGCCTCAGATCTGGCCTCAATTACAGCAGAGTAAATCATGATCACTCTTTGTAATTAAAGGCCTTGGTACAGCACCACTGCTACAGCGCGACTGAGGTGTTTTTAACAGTAATCATGGTGGTGAACTAAGAGTGCCATTGGGGAACAGGGTCACTCACTGCTTCAGGCCTCTGCTATCAGTCATCCCGATCACAGCCTAATAAAACCATTACACACACACTGCACTCTATAACCACCAGCTTAACACACACCTCCCTCCGAACACACACTCGCTGAGCTGCCCATCCACTGCTGCAGCTCTCTGCACAGCGCTAGAAGCTCTTTCTTCCTCAGTCTCTTTGTTTTTAATAATTTCACTCTGGTGGGTTCCCATTATTTATTTCTTTATTTTACTTTAGTTTAGTTTAGTTTTTTATGTCACAAAATACATTATATTTTTATATCTACAGTTTCAGTCTATATTAGTTTAACATCAGCCATTCAGACTTGATATATGGGAAGCATTTCTGGCTGGATTTTTTAAATGATCAGAACAGATGTCATTTACATATATTCAACTATTTCAAGCTGGAAAATGACAATTTTTATTATTATTATTTTTTTTAAAATCACCCACCTACCTACCCATCCACTCACCCACCAATCTATTAGCCATTCTTCAACATGGGAAAGACTAGAGAACACACCGTTTAAATAAGGCAGATGCGTCAATAAGTCAGGTAATGGCAACAAGAAAATAGCTACTCGCCTAAACATAGAACTTTCATTCTAAAAGGGTCTGGAGTAAATCCAAGGATGAGTATGCAGAAAAGCATGTCATGCCCACTATAAAGTATGGTGGCGGATCTGTGATGTGGTGGGGCTGTTTCTCTTCCAAAGATGGTGGCATCTGCCAGAAAGCTGAAGATGGGTCTTCATTGGGTCTTCTAGCAGAATAATGACTAAACATATGGCACAAATTTGCACAAAAATGGCTCAGCAGACACAAAATCAAACCCCTCTCATGCCAATCTCAGCCCCCAGACCTCAACCCCATTGAAAAGCTGAGGGATGAGCTGAAGAGGAGAGTGCATAAGAGAGGACCCAGGACTCTGGATGATTTAGCAAGATTGTACAAAGAGGAATGATCAAAATCCCTGTCTCCAAATCCTCCGTATTCTCCTTCTGAAATGTTACAGGGGAACTTTAAAAGGGGGATTGTAAAAAATAACAGCAGACGTCCCAATAATAGTGACACACATTTCAGGTAAAAAAGTTTATGGAATGAAATTAATTTATTAGAAGCCTAAAAAATATCTTAACCAGGGGTGCCAATAATTGTAGACAGTGCTGCACTTACCCTCCCTTACTCTCGCATACGTACATACCTACCTACCCACTCATTCACCCACCTACCCACTCATTCACCCAACCCACCATCTTTTTCTTTCCCCATCACAACTTGAGCAGTGGACTTTCAAGAGGAGAAAGAAACACTGGATAAACTTCCACAGTTATCAGTTCATGCAGATCTCGAAGAACAATATAAAGTCTGTGTGAACAGGAATTCACTGAAGGACTCACGGCTGATCCTACAGAAAAGCATGAGGGGATCTACAGTGGAGGCTGTGGCTGCAAACAGATGAGGATGTGCATCAAACCCTGTCTGAAAAGATGTTAAACTTTCTGGTAGGCTATAGTGAGCTTGTTGCCTGGCACTTGAGGAAGGGTTAGCTTCCATGGAAAGGACACTGGATCCCGAACATCTAGGCTTTGCTGAGTCTGGGGCAACTCTCTATACAGCTCTCCCTCACTCTCTCGCCATGTCCATAGTAAATCAGCACGCAACCAAGACTAAGCATCATGCTTTATTTTGCTTGGCCAATAGCCTACCAGGATACAAGGACTGGGTGCCAGTAAGAAAAAATAATTTAACTTTGAAATGAAGTTAACCATGAAATGCTGCTCTTTTTTTTCTCCAAACATTGTGGCCAAAGATTCTATTTTAACTTCATTAGTCCACAGCACTTGTTTCCAAAACGCATCAGGCTTCTGTAGATGTTCTGTTGCATACTTCTGACATTGGATTTTATGATGGGAATGCAGGTAAGGTTTTCTTCTGCTGACTCTTCCATTAAGGTCAGTGGAACGGTGCACCACCACTCCTGAGTCTGCTAAATCTTCCTGCAGGTTTTTTGCAGCCAAAAGGGGATTTTGGTTTGTCTTTCTGACCAGCATACGAGCAGTTCTCTCTGAGAGTTTTCTTCATCTTCCAGATCTCATATTGACCTCCACAGTTCCCCCGAACTGCCATCTCTTAATTACATTTCTCACTGTGGAAACTGCAAGTTATCTTCTTGTAGACGTCTCCTGCATTGTGGGCATCAATAACTTTCATTTTCAGTGTTTTACACAGCTGCTTAGAAGAACCCATGGTTATTGAGTGTCCACAAGTGTGTGCACAAGGTTTGAAGAGTCAGAGTATTTTTAAAGCTTTGAAATTGGCTGTTGCCATGCATCAGATCTAACAATCTGATTAAGGTCAGAAACCTTGTAATCCGAGACTTTGGAACTCTTAGGGTGCCCAAATTTATGCAGTGCCAAAATAATGTTTTAAATATTTTGAATAAATTGTGTATTTTTCCATGTCCTAGAGAGACTGTGTTAACATCTTTTCGATTACAAAATCACGCAAATCTGTCACTTCTGAAGGAGTGCCCAAACTTTGGCATAAGACTGGATGTGGTTTCTGATACTGTACAACATGCAGATAAGAGGCCTCTGTTTTCTGGTTTCAGGTGAGGGTGTGATTAGGCATCTATTACTCATTAGCTGCACTGTCCTCACAGCTCGAATGCAAAACTCTACGCTTGTCTCTGCTGAGTGGATGCATCTGGGGGGAAGTAAATGGGGAGAATTTACATTTTTCTAGTGAACTATCGCTTCATTTTTCCGAAACACTAGTGTGATTTGACAGCACTTTTGTTAAACAGAGCTGCTATTAAAATATATTAATGTGGAAGTGAATCTGAGGCCAGTTTCAGATAAACCCACAAAAGCTTCAGAGACAGCAGCTAGAGGAGAAACCGGGACATTAGACAGATGACATTACAGCAGAGGGTTCGTCTCAAGAACAGGCTGCAGGTCTGTATAAAGGGAGGGGCACTCTGGTAAATGTACACTACAGTTAACACAGTGTGCCCAAACCGGTCAAGCAACATTTATGCAAAAAAAAAAAAAAAAAAAAAAAAAAAAATCATATTACACATACACACAAGCTTAATAACAATAATAAAAAAAATACTACTAACATATACAATTAAATTTTACATTTTTAAAACTAAAATGTATACAAATAAGCTTTGTCTTTACTTTAAAAACATCTGAATTGTTTGAGTTCATGTTCGAATTGAATTATTTTTAGAAATACAGTCCGTATAGACCCGTCGGCCAGAATCTGAACATTACCTGTCTAACACTGTGTGTTCTGCACTGTGTCATGCCAACATAACATTTTGTACAACAGAAACATTCATTCAATAATTCAATTATATTATTAAATTTTCAGAATTTTGATCGTGATCTGATCTAGTCATTTTTGTCTGCAGAAATTACTGCAAGGGCTTCTGGGATTATATCCTACTGTGACCAGACAGCTTCTCTAATAAGACCAAGTGCCTTAAAAATGTAAAATGTAAAAACTTTATGGCTTGGTCATTATCGGGGGCTGATATTAGGCATTTTGCCCAAGAGTTTCGTCGCTATTAGGGAACGACTGAGGCTCCACTATCTTCTCTTATCTAATCAGTATCACCCCTGAAAAACCAATATGGTTCGACCTATAGTTTTGGCCAAAAAGGAGCACAAAGGAAACTTCCAGGCGGCCAACAACATTCCAACAGTGGGGGAAACACTGCAGCCGTGGTAGAGGTGGTGGTGGTAGAAGAGAGAGTTTATTTTAATCACGAGGAGAAGCAGGGAGATGGTTTGTAGAGGTTTGTTCAAAGAAAATCAAGGCATAAAGTCAAGTCCGTCATGTCATCCTTTCCCTCTCCGCTCTATACGCGAGTTGAATTTGACTCGCAGATTTTCCGGCAGAACATCAAACGCTGGGCTCCAGACCCCGGCCGAACCTTGTCAGTCTTTCGCCGAGCAAATCAGCAATGACACACTCGTGACGGGACTTCTGTGGAAAACACAGCAGCCGTGGAAGCGAGTCGCCCCCGAGGGCAGCTGGGCGGCCAGGTGTGTTAGTGAAATTCAGTGCAGGATGAAAGATGGAGGAAGAAATGGGAGAAACAGTTAAAAAAAAGAAAATGAACAGAGCAGCACACCAGGGGTGTTAAATCTGATTTGATCTGATAACACCACAACCCCCAATCTTCCAGATTTCAATCTTGTTTATTCTAGCCTAGGATATTAAGATGACAAGGAGATAAACGTCTTCAGGCAAGCGGAGGCCTGTCTGTCAAACGTCCAAGAAGCCAAAAGCAAAATGTCTACAATCCAAGACTTTCAGAAGGTCCTACAGCGAACAGCTTAGCTTAGCATTGACTGTCTAGTTATTTCATTACGATGGCACCGGTCCGTGAGATGGGATATATTAGGCAACAAGTGAACAGTCAGCCCTTGAAGTTGATGTCCTAGAAGTATGAGCCACTTGAACAAGAAACAACCGATCTTGTCGACTGTTCCAACGAGTAGTTAGTATCTACCAAACAGGATCCAACTGGTGAATTGGTGAAATGGTCACGAACACCCAAGACTCACTGATGCACATGTTGAGTGAAGACCTGTCTTGTCCGATCCCAAAGAGGAGCTCAGGTTCTACCGGTCGATCACGAGTCAATTGCGGAACCCTGAACCACAAGCCATCGAATACACTACAGTGCAGGAAGTGTGGGGTCGATCGCAGGGCATTATCCCCACTGAGGCAAAACAGCCAACAAATCAACTTCAAATGTATTTCTCCTAAATAAAGGGTGTAAAAATGAGTGAAAAAACGGGACCAAGTAAGAAACCAAAATCAGAAAAAAAAACAGAAAAGCAACTTTTTATAGCATTTATATTAGATCATTTTGATTTGGTCATTTTAAAAGTAGCTTACAAAGCAAAAAGGTGTGGGCAGTCCTGGCCTTAGTATTAGGTAGATGGTGTTAATGTTATGGCTGATCAATATAAGGTCATTCTGCATCACATCTTTTTTTTCCCCATTATTTCAGCTCAGGCTGTTGACTCAGGGAGAAACATACTGTACATACTTCCACTTTGGCAACTTCACAGGCCACAGGCTTCGTTATGCAGTTTAACTGCTTATAAAACACACACACACCCACACACCCACCCACACACCCACCCACACACACATCCACACACACATCCACACACACATCCACACACACATCCACACACACATCCACACACACACCCAGTGACTTATAAAATACAGAGTCATTTCTTCTGCTCCAACACTGCTGACTTGGTCGATGATGTTCTTTGAATGGAAGTACATTATTCACCATGAGATAACAGCTACTTTCTGATTGACAGGCCTCTCGTTCTGTCACTACGCAAAGTGAATGGAATTGTGGGGGATGGGGAAGGGAAACATGAAACAGGTTTAAGCTATTTCCCTTCCTGTGGGTATAATCAAGAACCAGATGATGTTTTAGATGTTCAAGTGTCACTACAGTTTGACCAAAGATCAATACAAAGATACAAGGGAATTCTACTGATTTGTCACACATTATTGCCAAATTCAGAAGTAGTTTGATATAAAAATGGGTTATTATTTATAAAAATATATATATATCAGTTACGCTACAATGAGCATGATGGGAACCGGGAGTATGAGTGTGTGGAAAAGCGGTTCTTCCCCCTTCAGAAATTTTTTTTAAAGTTGAGTATTAAGCAGTGAGTTCATAATAACTTCATAACTGAGCACAGTGGTGCAGTGGTTAGTGACGACGCCTCACAACAAGGTGGTCCTGGGTTCCAGCCCCAGTGCCTCTCGGTTTCGAGTGTAGAATCTCTCCCTGTGTTTGTGTAGGTTTCCTCCAGGTTCTCCGGCTACTCTAAATAAATGTCCGCTGGGATTGGCTCCAGCTTCCCCACAATCCGAAATGGATGAAGTGGTTTGGAAAATGGATGGATAGAATAGTAATAACTGTGAGGGAGCTTTAACCCTCCAGTTACATTCAAATGTGCCAACATCCCCAGCAATTTAAACCTCCAGAAACTAAAACTAAAACTGATACCCATGTGTGTGTCCCACTTACACTCCAGATTAAAGATCACTCAAAGTGTATGGTGCCCAAAGACACTTCACCTTTTGACTCCAGTGTAGGCTTGCTAGTGGGTCATATCCACGTCTTTTCAACTGTCCCTATACACGTGCCTCCCCTCTAAATTTGTCATTTCAAGTATAATATTTCAGATTGATGGCGTTATGAAGAGCTCAGATGCTGATTTCATGTCATGGGCATGCGTGACCTTGCATCTGGTGGGGCCTGGAACCATTTTGATGACACTAAAAGCACTAAGTAGGCAGATACTTGTTAAAGTGAGGGGATGGACCATAAAACTTTCCATCATCATCTCTCTCAGACAGATTCTCCTCCATGTCACATTCATGGTCAAAGAGATGAGACAACAGCGGTTTCCTTAGAAGTCATTTTCAGTTAGAACACAGAGCACAAAAAGAAATGGGGCAGAAGGCTGCTGTGCACCATTGTGTCAATATCTTTGCATGAATCATATTTGTGCACCCCCAAAGCAGTAGATGACTATGCATCACACACCATCACACACCATCCACACCTTACTTTAAGCCTTGGTGTTCCAAATCAGAGATAAATCAGCAATAAACAGAACAGCTTTTACTCCACTGACATTCCTCTCATGAATGAAGCATGTTGAGTCTTGCAGAAACCATGATTAAACTCTCCAGAAAAGCCGTCAGCTGTTCCCATGAGAACCTTACAGAACAGCCAAAGAGTTTGTCTAGTCCAACACGTTCCTCTGTACTGTTGACTCTTATCTATCTTAAACAGTTTCACTAAAACAGAATTAAATATGGGACCTTCCTGTACACCCAACAGACAACATTTATTATCTAACATTCAGTGAATACATGCTATATATACATAATTTCAAAATGGCAGCTGCCCTTAACGTTGACTGGACCAATAGAAATGTTCTTAAAGGACTTGAAATAAAGGTTTTTGATCATTTTGCCTTCCTCTGAAAAGTAGATATGGGGGAAAAAAATGAGACAACTTCAGTTTTATGACGGCTAGGCTAACTGCTAACCGATGCTAGTTCTGACAAATACTTTGTTTCCAGTAAAAAGTGGAGGAAAGCAGTGCAGCTTTCCATGTTTCGCATTTTATACTGACCCGTCAGTGGTCTGTCTTTGCTTTGCGTTGATTTTTCAACTGTTCATTGCTGCAGTAAAACAGTACATTTAAATTCAACTAACCATTTTGGAATGTCGTGTTTTTGTACGGAATTATACTTTTAGCGAATGTGTTCATGTTTTTAGATAGGCCGACTGCTCACCCATTCATCATTTTAAATACAACTCCTTTTAAAACATGGCAATAGTAAAAATAAAATAAAGGAATTTAGTAATAGTATGTGATGTAGAAATAACCACTACTTTTGGAAAGTTTGGCTAAGAAGTGGAAAATACAATAAAAATACATTTCTCCCTCACTTCACACCACAAATCCCCAACTCTAACATTTATAGACCTTCAGCAACATTTAGCATTTTCATACAACATTAGCTGCATCTGATATATATGGTTAAATAAGGCATCTCCTCAAAACACATGTCGTGACTCTCCTGTGTCTCAGTAGTAAAGGCAATTCAGGTTTTTTAGTTTGGATGTGGGCACCAAGATGCCAGTCTAGATTGCTGGATTTTAATGGCACTACAGCTACAGCTAAAACCAAACAAAGCTGGAAATTAAGAACATTGCTTAGCAAGCCATTTGTGTCAGGAATGACAAGTATTGTTTACTTGCATACATTTAGAGAACCTAATAAAAGATCTGCAGATTGTGCAAATGGACACTAATTATGGTCTGCACAGAAGCATAGTCATTTCTGCCTGTACCCACTTGCCAAATAGTTCTAGGCAACACTAGGAGCGGTCAGTTTGATATATTATCATTACTGTGATAAATAACTTCACAATATTCAGGGTATTTCATGGCTATTGGGCACCACTAAAAAAAGACGATTAGAGAGAGAGATTATAAACAATAGAAGTAGTGCGAATTTTTTTGTACCAGAGCACTATATACTATATAGAACAACTAGGTTTGACAGTATCCATTTTCATGTATTTATACCATTTTATATGAGTTTTAGTCAATACATTTCACATCAATCTGTACATCGTCAACCATGCTGGTTGATGGAACCGTGATCTCATGTTTTTAAAAGACATTCACAATGAAATCTGAAGAATAATTTATACAATTAAACATTGTTGCCCATGTATAATATTGAGCTGCATAGTGATCAGGTGCTTCGCCATGGAAGCCCATTGTAGAACATCCCAATCATATAGTTCTAGCAGTGACGCTTCCAGTTTTTTTGCACTGCCACATCTTTACTGAGCTGTGGTTGATCCTAGGTGCTTTACGTGCAAAAGTCGCACTTACAATTGACCAGGGCAGAAATTTCCTGAACTTGTGGCAAAGATGGCATCTTATGGCCATGCCCTGAGCTCATGGTCCATTCTACTGCCATTACTCTCTGGCCAAAGTTAAAACATCCCTTCTTCACTATTGAAGCCCTACTAAAAGAAAGGCACGCAAAAAGGAGGGAGCATAAACAGAGAAGTGCAATTTCATGCTCCATATGAAGAGAGTGTATAAGTACCAGCACCCAGTCAAAGCAGCAAGAGCTAAATATTTTTTCAGACATCATTTCTAAAATCTGTCACAGCCCTGAGGCTCTTTTTAGCACTATAAACAGTTTTAAACCCACCAGCCATTTCATACCTTGATGCAACTCCTGAAACCGAGGAGAAATGTTTTAACTCTTTAAGGAATTTCAGGCAATCACATCTTTATGACCCTCCTGTGTCACTTTCTTATTTAACTCAGTCAACCTATCGCACCTTGGAGTAGGGACTTGGGGCATTAAATGATTAGGATTGGCTCGAGCATGAACGAGCCCAAGCCAGATCCTTTGTATTATGTCAGTCGTCAAATTGAGAGCTTTATTTCAGCAGTGTGATAATATTTTAAACTGGAAAATGAACGTAGTCCAGTGGCCATGTGCAGCGTTTGTAATATGAACAATTTGTGAGACGGTAGTAACAGAGCTTCATTTAATACAGAGTGAATTGAGTCAAGTGAAGACTGCACCAACGCAACACATACCAGAGGACACTTTAAACGGAGAGAAAGTTTCCTTAAAACAATGGAAAGACAAAAAATATTATAGAACTACAAAGGCTTGTGGTGTAGGTTGAATGGCAACTGTAAATGGCCCATAAGTGCGAGTGAGTGTGAATGGTTGTCTGTCTGTGTTGTCCTGTGATAGGTTGGCCGAATGTCCAGGAAGAGCCCTCATATCGGCTCAGCCGACCACACCACTGTGGTGATGCTGCCTGCGTACACAACATTAAAGAAATGCACAAAACCTGCCAGGAAAACGCCAGAGTCTGGCCGAGTGGAGCCGTCTCAGCACTTCAGGGTTTCGCATGCACAGACTGGAGCATGTTCAAAGAGGCGGCCACCCAAAATGGCCTTGTTGACCTGAACGGGTTTACTGAATCTGTGACGTGCTACCTCACCACAAGAGCCAATGAAAAGCCCTGGTTCACGTGCACGTCAGAGAAAGAGGGATGCTGCTTTCCGGTCCAGGAATAAAGTCTCTCAGGACAGCTAGAGCAAACCTCTCTCATGCCATCAGACAGGCCAAGCGTGCACATGCACAAAAAATCCAAAGCCATTTCCACAATACAAGAGACTCCTGCAGTTTATGGCAGGGCATTCAGGCGGTCACTCAGTACAAACCTTAGATAGCTTGACACCATCATCCCTCAAAAACTGGTTAAGAAACTGAGCACCACTATGCACTGGGATGCTGGACTTCCTGTCAGAGAGGAATCAGACTAAGCGCAGGAGCTTTTCAGGGCTGCGTTCTCAGCCCACTGTTGTTCACTGAGGTTCAGCAGCTGTAGGTCTGGTGCAGTGAGAACAACCTGTCACTGAGTGTGGACAAAACCAAGGAAATGATCATTGACTTCAGGAAGACCCGCTCCACTCGCACACCACTCAGCATCCATGGCTCCATGGTACAAATGTTGAGTGCAATGTAACTCAAGAACCCCCTGTAGTTTTGTCTGAATTTCTTCTAAATTTGATAAGAAACTAGATGCAATAAGTATTAGTTCAATAAGTATCAGTTATAGTCCATCTAATGAAAAGTAACCACACCTCACACAGTTCTGCCTCAAGAGGAGGAAAAAAAAAAATCAGAATCCATGATCACAGAACCCTAGTACATGGTGAAAATATCTTCAAATATTATGGCTCCATTTCTGAC
>JBBIGC010044060.1:0-11667 GCA_037576955.1 Lepidarchus adonis | reverse complement strand
CTGTGACGCCCAGGCGTCCCGGGTTCGAGACTCACGTTTGGTGTGTCTTACCTCCACACCTCCCCGAACCCTTCAGATTTATTAACTTTTCAAACTGAGTGTATATCAACAAATCTAGAGGGGTGTCAATCCCATGAGCAAGCATCCCAAATTAAACCACTCCCTTTGGTCATCATAAGGAAGAAGGCATTAAAAAAAACAGTTGCCAACTGATGTCGCCTTCTGCCCATAGCTGGCTTTGTCATTGCCAGCTATTTGTCATTTGTCATTATCAACACTGTTCTGAAGATCGGCCATAAGCTCAGATGGTCTTGGGCTTTTTGAGTGTCCACCCAACTTTAGGGAACATTTTGGAAGAGTGTCAACACTTTTTAATGGGATCGAGCTGGTACTCTCCTGAAGATTGCGCAAACATACAGGTGATGGCACCAAGAACTGTAACTGCAATAATCTTGGTAGTCTTGGTAACCTGGGATGACTGAATCAAAGGCTTACAACATTAATCATCCTACCAGTCAAAGTAACTTTCATGTTGAGACCACTCAATAAATGTCTGAATAAATAAACATCACATGTCAGCCCTAGTTTCACACACATTGGCGTATGTTCTTCTCCAGGCCTTTAAAGTTTTCTCTGAGCATCAGATGCTTCCAATGTACTTCTATGTAGCAATGACTCTTTTTATTCCATAATTACCTCTCAAAGTTGTCATACACCCAGAGCTGATACTCAGATCATTCATATCAAAGCAAAATCAACCCAACCAGAGTAACCCTGCTGCAAATTAGCCATATACATTTGGACGGAAACCACCTAGAATCCACAAAAGCTTCTAAAGCTTTAAGACCCTGAGACCAATCCATAAAAAAAAAAATATCTTTTAGAAAATCATTCCACTTTCCCAATTAGATGGGCCTCTACCACATAATTCCATCATTTTCTGTTTGCTGTTTTGTTCGGGTGCTAGTTTCTCAATGTTTAACTTTATCATTTGCCGAAGTAACTTTTTCTTTGTTTTGGACAATGTGAACAATGTGTTGCTGTTACCGTATTTCCCCAACGATCGGCTGCCATGTTATAGGCCGCCCCATTCTATAAGCAGCAGAAAATGCTTATTTATGTTTAAAAAATCTAAGATAAGCCGCTGAATAAGCAGTGCTGAATTTACCGACCTGAAGTACAAGCATAAAACTTGACCCCTGGAGACCTTTGCAGCTCTGTACGGGTAGTGACATTATATCATAGTTGAGCATAAAACATGAAATTGATCAAATATTGAACTTACTTTCTGGGAGGTCTCAGCTAATGACTGTTATTATTATACTAGATTAAGGCAGCAAATCTCGACAATCTATTCACTAATTGTTGGTTTAGTCACCCTGAGACCAAACGGCTTGGTTAAAAACCACAAAATCTGTTTATCTCTTCATATCGAGGCCTAATGAGGTGGAATTATGATCCTTGATATCATGCGCACAAATTTGCTTATGCTTATGGCTTTGCATCCATTTGTTTCCTGGTTATTTTCAGTCACCATGTCTCAAAGCAGTCCTGCAGAATTTAAGTTCAAGGCATCATCTGTAATATCCTATATGAATTTGTGTCCAACATTAGCAACAGAAAAGCAGCTTATTTGAAGAAAGGTAAGCCTAATCATTTTTGCATTTCAGTGTTGCTAATTTTATACTAAAGAATTAACATGTAGACGGATGATTGACATCACTGCAAGATGGAGCAGCATAGAGCCGTTTTCCAGCATCAAAGAAACTTTTTTCTTCTTCTTCTCGCCAGAATATGACGATCAGATTGTGAGGTTATACTTAGTAAAGCTAATCATATGCTGCATTTAGATGAGATCAACTCTACAACGGCAGAGAGTTTGTGTATTTTGATGCATCGACTACCATGACGGCTAGGCTAACTGCTAATCGATGCTAGTTTCAGGAACTTGTTTGTTTTTGGTTTCCAGTGGTGTGCTGTGGGAAAAGCAATGCATTATGGACTGTGTAGTGCATGGAGCAGAGAACAGATGGGTAGTGCGGAAAACGGGTTGAAAGAGTGTTGTTTTTTAGCGGAGAGTTAGCGAGAGAGCACAGGTTAGCAGCACACGTAGCTTGGAAAAGAATTTCAGAAATTCTCCTCACCAGATAACAGAGACATAACCAAGCAGTGTTAACTTGAAAAACATATTTTTGTAACTGCCAAAAACCATTCTGACTGCCATAGAAGTTTTTTTTTTAAAGATTTAAAAAGGTCATAAAGAGTCACATTAATGCAGTCATGTATATCAATTGTAAGTTTAAAAGTTATATCAGCATTTTTGTAGTCATGTGGGGTTACGGTTCAACCATGTTTCATATTGATTGTTAAAATCTACAGTTATTATATTATCAAAATCAGTAAAAAAAAAAAAATTATTATAATTTTTTTTTTGACATAATCATAATCTGAGATCTTATCAATCATCAGACAGATGGCAAATGTGGAGAATGGAACATCAAACCAAAAATGAGGGAAAACCTTTTTACTGAGTGATTTGTGTATCATGTTGGGTGAATGCAAACTAGTTTGGATTTATATATGATGTTCATTATTCATAACACAATGTTATACTCAATAGTAGGTTCTTTCCTTTGCAGCAGAACTTTCTCTCTGGTCAATGTTTAAGCTTTTCACTGCAAACACCCAAGTCCAATTTGCATTTAGAACAGGCATGCTTTCCCATAACTCTTGACACTGGGGTCAGGAGCATGTCCACAGGGCTTTAGTTAACAAACTGAGATTCTGACTAATGGAGGAAATATCTGTGAACTTTAAAGCAGCCCTTAAGGGTAAATATGCATCTTCCACAGCATGAGAGCTAAAAGGTTAGAAAGGTGAATGATTCACAGACTGAACTGGAGAAGGACAAAGAGCTGACTGGAAGTTCACCAAGGAAGACGGGAATAATTAAACAATTACACTTTTGGCCGTGAATTTTAGTACATACAGTACTGTGCAAAGGTCTGAGGCACCTGTGAAATGAATATTTACGTGTTGTTTAGACAGGAAATTATTTATAGTGACCATCAAATCCCTTGTTTGGGCTCAATCAGTGGTTAAATCAAGATTTTCACAGTTTTCACTGTTTCACATCTATGCAATGGCTGGAGACACTGAGGGGAAATCACCAAACCTAAACTATTCTAACAGCCCCCAACACATATAAGCCAATTTTTATACCCCAAAAATAATTATAATTTATTTTTGATTTTTACTTTATCATTTATTTGCATTCATTCATTTATTCATTACTATATTCTTAGTGTCCACTTTAATAGAAGCACTTCCAGTCAAACAATATTTGGTCAAAAAATATGGTTCTGTGGTCAGACACTGATCAAAAATGAATATGCATTGCAGATACAGATTCATATACATGAATATGAATTGCAGATACAGTCTGCAACTATACAACAGTAAACCAATAAAATATATGTTTTTTAACAAGTTGGTTATCAAGTAAAGGTCTGTGTTTTGAATAAGGTGGCCAGTGATTTAAAAAACATGGCTGGCAGTTAGTGGAAGTATGAGGCATCCAGTAGATGTAGAACTGAGGTTTCTGGCATGAAGCAAGTAAAGTTTCCTTGCACAAGTACCTTGGAAAAAAGGTACAGATTTCAAAGTAAATTATAATAGAAAGGAGAAAGGGTGCAGTTGCCTTGAGCAACACAAATTGATGAGCCTCCTGCAGTGATGAATCAAGTCTTGTTCTGAGATACCTAGGCACAGTCTGTTTTTGTCAGTTTTGCTAACAACAAATCAAAGAAACACACTGAATCCATTGAATTGTGTTGATGTGGATACAACAGCAGGGAAAATAACAACCTACATGAATCAGACATAGTCAACAGAATATTTTACTTTCATTTGTCTAATTCTAACTTTAATATAAACTTGACACTCGTACTGATGCTAATCACTTAAGAATCTTTCAGAAATGTAGGCTTATACAAAGGCTACAAGTCCAGTCTCGAGTCCTGCATCTGCAAGTCTCAAGGCAAGTGTGCAGTTCATATGAAGTCTTAAGTCAAATCCCAAGGCAGTCCAAGCAAAATTCAAGCCTGAAATTGAGGAATCAGCACAGCCATGTATCAAATCAGTAAAAGCAGGCCTCAAGTAAGCCCAGGCAAGTCTAAAGTCAAGTCCTAAGTCAATACAGGTGAGGCTTCAATTGATTCTTAAACCAGTATTTTCAAGTTTCAAGTCAAGTCCTGTGTTAATACGAGGCAAGTCTAAATTTAAGTGAAAAGTCAACACAAGTGAAAAGTTTCAAGTCAAGCCTCACGGAAATACTGATCAAGAATCAATACTGAAGTTGAATCTCGAGTCAATAAAGTAATAAATTTTAGTCATAAGTCAATAAAGGTAAGTCCTAAGACAATATAAGTAAGGCTCACGTTGAATCTTGAGGCAGCATTGTCAAGTCAATCTCAGTCGAAGTCAAAGTCAAAGTAAACTTTATTGTAATCTCTGCTATATATTGTACAATATGCAGAAAGACACAAAGACGTGGCTCCAGTTTAGCAGCAAAGAAATAAAGACAAATAAGGCATATACAATTAAGGACATATACTTAAAAATATAGATATAAAAGTATAAGAATGTAAACTTCAACCTTTAGGTAGTAAAAGGTAGTGTGTGGACAGTGGTGTGAAGTCAAGTCAGGTGTCAATAAAGGGCGAGTCTCAAGGCAAGTCTTAACAAGTATTGACTCAGTACTGGACTTAAGTCTTGACTAAACTGAGCCTGAGGTCAATATAGGTATAACTATTTCAGTCCGCATCCATGTTTCTTTTACATTTTTGTCATAAGGCTCAAGTTCCAGTCAGACTCCAAAGCATCGGTAATCAAATCCCAGTGGTGTCACAAATCTTTTATTTCTTTTGGGTTGAGTCAAGTCTTACTCTGAAATGTGCAATTTGATCACACAGCTCAATGCCACAGATGTGTCAAAGTTTGAGGACTTTGTGTGCAATTGGCTACTGACTGCAGGAATGTCACCCATAAAATTAATATTCATTTCTCTACCATAAGTCGTCTCCAAAGGCGTTTCAGAGAATTTGGCAGTACATCCAACTACAGACCATGCGTGACCACAGCAGCTCAGGACATCCACTTCCAGCATGTTCACCTTCGTGATCGTGTGATACCAGCCACCCGGATGCTGCAGCAACAATTGGTTTGCAGAACCAAAGAAATTCTGCACAATCTGTCAGAAAGCGTTTCAGGGAAGCTCATCTGCAGCTTTTCATCCTCATCGGGGTCTGGACCCGACTGCAGTTAGTCCGCGTAACCGACTTGAGTGGTAAAGACTCACATTCTATGCATCTGGAGAGGCGTCCTGTTCACGTCACGGATGAGTCCCGGTTTTCACTGTTTAGGGCAGATGGCAGAGCTATTTGATGACATCATGGTTGTGGATGGAGTGGCCCATGGTGGAGCAGGCGTATGTTACGTACAACAAACACAGGTGCATTTTACTGAAGGCATTTTGAAGCACAGAGGAACCATGACGAGATCCTGAGGCTCATTGTTGTACCATTCATCCATGACCATCACCTCATGTTGATAATGATAATGATAATGATAATGCACAGTCCCATATTAAAGGATCTGTACACAATTTCTAGAGCTGAAAACATCCCAGTTCTTGCATGGCCTGCAGACCCACCGGACATATCCCCCATTGAGATGTTTGGACGTTCTGGATCAGTGTATACGACAGCGTGTTCCAGTTCCTGACAATATTCTGCAATTTCACACAGATATTGAAGAGGAGTGCACAAACATTCCACAGGCCACAATCAACAACCTGATCAACTCTATGTGACAGAGATGTTTTGCACTGTGTGAGTCAAATGGTGCCACACCAGATATTGACTGTTTTTCTGACTCCTCCCCCAGTAAGGAAAACTGTGCACATTTCAGAGTGGCCTTTTATTGTGGGCAGTCTAAGGCACATCTGTGTAATATTCTGTTTAATCAGCTCCTTGATATTCACACCTGTGAGATGGGATGGATTATCTCAACAAATGAGAAGTGCTCACTAACACAGATTTAGATTTGGGAACAATATTTGAGAGTAATGGGTCTTTTGCGTCTGTAGAAAATGTTTCAGATCTTTGAGTTCAGCTCAAGCAAAATGGGAGAAAAAACAAAAGTATTGCATTTATATTTTTGTTCAGTGTACATCACTTTAATTCTCATTACAATGTTGACCTATTGACTTCCCCTGATCTTCAGCTTTCTGGCTTGTTTCTGATCTAAGTGGAAGGAAGAAATAATCAGTATTCCAGAACTGTCTATCACACCTCTATGGGGCTGAAAGCTGAGAGGATTTTATATAAAGCTGTTGTTCCCTGGGATCAGATATGAGGTGGGAGTGTGTTTGGATGAGCAGATTGTTGTTAGTAGGTCATGCTGTAGTGCAGCGCTCTAGGTGAGAAGCTCTGGTGGTTCATGCAGAGGCTTATACTGGTTCTCAGAGTGGTTACAAGGAGAATTTTACTAAATAAAACAAAAAAGGCTTGAACGCTGCCAGTCTCATGGGGCGAGATATGAAATTGTAACTATTTGCACTTTTTTTGTTAAGGTTTACATGCTGGCTGCCAAAGACTTGTAAATATGTAAATATGAATAGACAAATAGAAGTGTTGTAAAGCCATTCTGAGTAATTTAATGTGAAACAATACATTGTAAATACGAAGTCAAGTTGCTTTTTCTCTGCATAGAATCAGTTAGACTGACCTCTGTATTAGTAGTGGGAAGCATTCCCTAATAAGCCATAGCAGAAAGTTTTCCAGAGTCGAATCTTTTATTTTACAATAAAATCAGTGAATATTTGTGCATTAGGACTTCTTTTCATTTTGTTTTATATTTCAATGTGTCTTCTGAGAATATATTTGAGATTTTGTTATAACAGCTGATTTGAAAGACAATTCACCTTTAGTAGAAAAAGTTTGTGTGCTTAACATTCCAGTGCAATAATTTCATTCACTTCATTAAAAAGAGAACAATGTTCTTTGCGAAAGAAAACCCACTTTTTATGCTTAATTCAATACTTATTTGAAAAGAACTTAACAGTTTTCTGTGTTAAAACTTTATTTGTCCTAATTTTTTTTTTTTATTAATTTGAGACAATTGGTTTGTGTTTGCAAAAACACAAACCAAGTAATAAGGTAACTAAATAAAATACATAACAAATAATAATGAATGAAATCATTTCAAAATGTAGTGAAATGTCCATCAGCACTACAAATATGAGTATAAAACACAGTAGGTCATGGTAATAAAATTGTTTAGTTGTGTTTTAGTCTGTTTTAAGGTTTACAGTGTTTCGGTCCTTGTCCTGTATTTTCTTTGTCTGATCCTTGTTACGTTTAACTCCTGGTTTGTGTTAGTTGTCCTGTTCATGCTTTCTGTTCATGTGTTTGTGTAAGTTTTGGTTGCATCCTTATCTGTGCCTGGAGTCTGTTCTAGTGGCTTGTGTTCTTTTCAGTTTGGTTCATGTGTGAGTTTTGTGTCTTGTCTTCTCACCCTATACTGATCATGTTGTTCAGTTCTGTCATGTAAATTTTTGGGGTTTTGTGCATTGTCCTTGTCTTCCACTGTCAATTCCTTGTGTCTTTTTTGTGCCCTGAGTGCACCTTTTAAGATGGGGTTCTGTAACAGTTTCCTCAGTGATGTCTAGTCACATGTCTTGCTCTGTCCCCGTCCCTCACCAGGTGTTCCTCATTTGTTACAGCATTTACACCCATGTGTCTCAGCCATGTGTAGATGTATGTCGTTTATGTTTCCTTGTTCGTGTGTCTTGGTATTATTAAATTCAGTATTTGTTTCTACCTTAGGCTTTGGTTACTTCCACAATCTTTGACACATATAGGAGTTGCTGACAGACAGCTGCATCACCGTGGATTCTCACCTCTACTCAGCTAATGCCTGATGCCTTTGAGAATTAGCATATAAATAAGCACCATGCTTATCAAATTTCTTTAGCAGACAAACTGCACTAAACAAAATGTCTTTTCTGCACACACGTAATAGCTGTTGCCTTTATTGTCTTTGCAGTCGATTTGGGAGGGACGCTGTTTATCACTGGGAGATGTTTCTGATATAGAAGTCATGGTATCAGGGAGCATAATGCAATCTAACAATACATCATGGGCCAGATGCACAGCACTGTGGAAACGCTGTTTAACTATTACCCTTACACAAAATACCAAGATGAGTCTGTTTAAACATTCAATAGTCCCGTTTTAGTGTTGCAGATACAAGTGTAGATGCAAAATGCACTATAATGGTACCTCAATGTGGCCAAAATCAAAGACATCTTTATTTTCCATGAGGCACACTGTATTGTATTATATCCACACAAACATAAGCATTTTTGGAATTTCATCCTTTTTGCATTAATTTGTCATAAAATGTGAACTGATCTTCACACGAGTCAACAGTATTAACACACATAATGTGCCTAATATAATAATATAAATAATATTTTGTCTTAACTGAGAACATCCATAAACAACTCATATTGTTAGAGATAAAAGTATGTTAACCCCTGATTTAATGACCTCAAAAACGCTCATTCCAGTCTTAGAAAAAGAGTTTGGAGTTGTGGACTAGAACTACTTTGACTGTCAAAAATCAAATGTTTGGAGTTTTCTCCACACAAGAAGAATGCTTATGTGCCTCTTTCAAAGATTATCATCAGTCAGGCAAAGGGACAAGCCAGAGTGACAGCCACATTGGAACTTGCTAACCTCAGTGTTCATGAGTTTATTGTATATAGAACATTGAACAAGTAGGGTGTTTATGGCTGGACATTGCGAAAGAAGCTTAAAGTAACATTGCTGCACATTTGGAATTTGTGAAAGAGCACATTGACACTACACAGCAGTACTGACAAAATGTAGAAAAAAACATTCACCACTAAATCTAGTGTAAAAAGAGCACTGCATATCATTATAAAAATATAATTCCAACTGACAGGTATGGGGAAGAAACATCATGGGCTTTACTGCGTCGTGGTCAGCTTGCAATCATTGAGGGGAAGATGAATTCCCAAGTGAAACATTTTTTTTAGAATAATGTGAGAATATCTGTGTCAGCTGAAGCTCTGTAGAAGTTGGGTGATGCAACAGGACAATGACCCAAAACGCCGGAGCAAGTCGTCAACAGAACAGCTTCAGAAAAACAAAATCTGCCTGTTGGAGTGGCCAAGTCGGAGCCCAGACCTCAACTCCATAGAGATGCTATGAAAAGACCTGAAGAATATTCAAAGAATATGACAGAGCTACAGCAGTTCTGTTAGGACGAATGGGCTTAGATTCCTAATGAACAATCTGCAGGTCTGATCCACAGTTACAAGAAGTGTAACCATACTGATGCACAGTCCAAACTTCTGTGCCTTGTGGTTTCTGTTTGTTGCCATCCTTAGCCCTGCCCGTATTGTTTTCAGGTGTTTCTCCCTAGCTCCACCCCGTCTAGGTGTGTCGTGTTCTCTGACTGTATCGGCTTGGTGTTGTCAGATCTCTGTTGTGTATACCCATTAGTCTTGCGTTTTTTCTTGTTATATGTGATATTCACATTCTGTTGAAAAAACAACACCATAGTTGCCGTTCTTTTGCTATTACTTCCTCCTACTCAATCCTGACAGAAGCCCTGGTTGAGATTATTGCTGTCGAGGGGTCAAACAGTTATTCATTCCAAGGGTTCCCATACTGTTTTCCACTAGCAATATGAGTTGTTTATGGTTGTTCTCAATAAAGACACAAGAGGCACATTATATTTGTCAGTATTTGACTTAGATAAAGATCACATCACATTTTATGACAAATCAATGCAGAAAAACGTGAAATTCCTAAAGGTTGACATAGTTTTTCTTACCACTGTATCTACAATATAATGAAAGGGGGACAAATTATGTCAAAATCCTGACAAAATGCATCAAATTTGGATCTAAAAGTGTCTTTATCAGCAAAGTACGTTGGAAACTATTGGTCTGTATAAATAAAGTTCTTTTCTATTACCGTTCATGTCATCGTGTGAGCAGTGCCATTTGTTTTGGGCTATAACTTGCTGCAAAGAATTAAAGCAGTAATTAGATCGCTGTACAGCCATCCACCGACACTTATTTGAAGACTGGCGAGGAATGTTTTCAACTCTACAGATGTTGCATCAAATCAGAGCATATTCCATCTCAATTAATACGATAGAATCTATTCAGTACCATGAGTGCAAATTAAATCTATTTTGAAATAACACACACTCTAAAATTGACATGGAGGCGTATTGCTGTGCTTATCTGGTAATTTCTGCATAATTGAGCAATTCAGCGTTGTTTGATTTTCTAGAGAAACATACCAGATACCATTCAGAAGTGCTCCTAGTGGTAGTGAATGGAACCAAATGTCTAAATAGTCCAAAGAGGGTGACAGCTCTAAACACCAAGCTCATCTGATCATGGCCTGCAACAATGTAACAGTGAGGAAAGTTAGTATGACAATACACTACTCAATTATTATTCACGCAATAAGCATTATTATAACAGCATTTTTTATTTATGGATTCTTCCCATTAGATTTAATGTGATTTCAAACATACAGGCATACATCATATCTCCATATGACATTGTGAGTGATTGTTAATGGCTGTAAGCAAATAAATAGCAAAGAGAAATATATTGTGAAAAAAGCATTTGTCCCCTTTCCTGATTTGTTTTTGTATATTTTTCACACTTTCATGTTTCAGATCATTTTGTATATTAATTAGACAAAGATAACATGAGTAAACACATAATGCAAGTTTTAAATGATCTAATTATCAGTTGTGTGAAAAGGTTATTGCCTGTAAATCAGAATCACGTTTATTGGCAAAGTATGTGTAAGGGTCGCACGCCGCTGTGTGCCCGCAGCGCCCCGCCAGGCCACTTCAGGCACTAAGGGCGACACGGGGCGTCAGCACCCGACGGTGCCACATAACATACGTGCCCGCAGAGCAGGAAACACGGGCGCTGCTATTACCACCGCTGGCCAGGGGGGGTCAGCGGTGAGGCGCCATCGAGGCGCCATCAGTGGGAATCACTGACACCTGTGAACCCGCGCTGACAAGCTCCAGCTGGGCGGCAGATCTTAAAAAGGCTTCGCGAGCGGTGCTCGGCGCGGGTCCATTGTGTTCTGTCGGGAAGTGCTCGACAGTTCTTTCCGACCCGTCGGTAACCGGTAGTGGAAAAGGCATTTCGCCGGTCCCACAGCTTGTCCTCTGCTCCTAAAAGTGTGTGTGTGCACTGTGAAGGGCGTTTAAGCCTAGCTGTGTGTGTGTGCAAGGTGAAGGGCGTTCAAGCCTGAGCCGAGGGTGGTTGTGTGTGTGCGCGTTCAGCTCAGTGCTGATCGTGTGTGGCTCACGGGCTTTAAGCGTGTGCAGCGCGGGTTACCTCCCCCCCTGTCCGTGCTGCTCACAATCGCCAAGCACCCTTTCACCGCTAAAGAGGCGGTGTCTTTATATTTCTTTCTTTTTTATATTTCGTTGTTCTTTTGGGAGAACCCGTCGTTATCTCTGCGGAAGCGGCTGGTCTCCCACGTTTTGGTTTTCTGCCCCGCCTCCGCTTTCGGCGCTCCGGCCTTT
>JBBIGC010044024.1:0-11668 GCA_037576955.1 Lepidarchus adonis | reverse complement strand
AACTAGGTAGCATGCAGGATATGGGAGATATTCAGGTTTACAAATGTCCTCTAGAGAAGACAAATTTGAACTGCTGGATATATATACATACACTACATATAATAATTTTTAAGATGCTAGCAATGTAACCACAAATCGTCATATGTCAGGTGTGACATAACTCGAAGACCCCCTGTACATCTAAACAGTGAAGCATGGTGGTGGCAGCATCATGCTGTGAGAGTTTTTCTGATCAGGGCTGAATTGAAGATATCCTCAATGAAAACTTGTTCTACAGTGCTCAGGACCTCAGACTGAGTCAAAGGTTTAAAATTACAATGACCCAAAGAACACAGCAAAGTCAACACAGGAGTGGCGTAGGGAAAACTCTGTGAATGTCTTAAAGTGGCCCAGCCAAAGCCCTGACTTAAACTATTTAGAACATTTCTGGTGAAAATGGCTGTTCACCAATGTTCCCCAACCATCACAAATGAGCATGAGAGAATTTGTAATGAAGAATGGCAGAAAATCCCCCAATCCAGGTCTACAAATATTGTAGCATCATAACAAAAAAAGACAGGAGGTTGTAGGTACAACTACTAGGGAAATAATTTATAAAATTGCTTGAAAATTTCTTTTTAATAAACAAAATTCTATTTTGACTCCTTTAGTGGTACTGATTGTAAATTAATGAGGAAAAAATAATTTAAATGATTGTAGCATTAAGCTGCAACTTAACAAAATTGATTCTTTTTAAATCCGCTGTATATCCCACGCAATGAAAGTGGTCAATATACTGAGAAAATCAATGCTACTCACTACACCTAGTAGTTTTAATGTTGTGACTGATGGTGGGTCATTAAACAGTGTTGTGGTGGGGCAAGAGGGGGACGCCAAAGCTTATTTTTGATGTTAACTTGCACTCTGAGCAGAAATTATGCAGATATTATACAAAGCCAGTCAAAGTCACTTAGTCTGCATGATGTTAAAGTGCATTTATGCTACTTTCATTATGTATATTTCAAGGACATCATAAGAAAAACAGGGTTGATTGTTTTCCTAATATCATCCTTGAGATGTGCCAGTAAAAGTGATGTGGTATATTGTGGTTACATTGCTAGCTCCTTTAAAAAAAATTATGGCGTTTGCACTCCAAGTTGTTGTGGGATTTAGTGTGTTTCAAGAGGAGCAATGCATTGTGGACTGTGTTGCATTTTTTCTTCATAACTGTTGATCATCTGCAAATCATTGGTGAAAAACTGTGGCAGGCTGATTAGTCGACTGCGACGCCATGCTGATTTTATTCCTATATAACTGTAAACTCCAGACAGTTGAACATCCTGATGAAGCTGCGAATAAGTTTTCAATAAATCTTCCCATGAGAGAAATCTCCTTATATTATAGTTTTAAAATGTATTATGAGACAAGCAAGTATCATATAGTTTTGCAGTTAATCTTGTTTTAACTGTAACTTTGTTTGGAGTGAATTTCATTTTAATGGCTTTGTTAATTGTTCTGAGAACAGTGATCTCAGTTAGAAGAAATGTCCTAATCAATTAGGGAAAAAAACAATTTAATTGCAGTTACATAGTTACATAACTAAATTAGACAAAGGCAGCACAGTCAAGCAGTGGCAAGTGTTTATTTTCCATGAGTAATTTATTAATAAATTAATTTATTGGCATTATTATGCATTTGTGCTTAGTATTTCTTTTTAGATTCTACAATGTGTAATTATAGTAGAAACACAGATATTTTAGGCACGGACACAAATGGATGAAAGACATAAATAACCAATTGAAATCAGACTGTACATTTTTGTCTAATGCCCCATTAATGCTAGTTCCCCCGGTGCCATCCAAATTCAATTTACAGCAATTATTCTTTGATAGACAGACATAGCCTACGTACCCTCCCTAGTCAAATGCCACCCTTAATTTCTATTTAGCTACTCATGAGCTTTTAGCATAAGAGTGCATTTTACCACTGCACAGGACAAATTACTCTGATTATATTAAGATACCTGTTTCATTTGACAAGCAAATTGTGATGGGCTGCATTTAAGGGGAAGTGTACTGCATCTAATTAGATCATATGGCAATCTCAACACAAAGCACTTTGCTGACTGGACAAAAAGAGGAGTAATGATCTGAGGCTGTTAAACTATTGAGAACAATTTAATTATGTAAAAGTATGGTCAACAAACATAATACATTCTTTAATGGCTTTGATGTACTAAAGTGTTGTGTGTGCAAATGTGACACAAAAAAAAGTATGTGATTGGCTTGACCTTGATTCTTCACCTAAAGCTAATGCTAATATTGATGCTACGATTACTAGGCTATTTGTGCTATTGTTTTAAAAAACTACTACACCATTGTTGCTGCTACAGCTACAATATTATTAATATTAATAATAATGCTACTAGTATTACAGATACCACCATACTATACTACATCTAGTTCTACTAATCTACTGTCTAAATTAGCCTCTTAGCTTTAAGCATTGTACACCATTTTAGATGAGTACTGGTCAGATAGGCCCATAGATAGGTGCGGTATGTGACTGCTGCCCTCTACAGGTCAAAAGGCTGATGTACAGTCAGTTTTTGTGATACTGTGTAGCGAGGTGAGAGTCCCATGTTTAATGTATTTGCATAGAGTCATGGTCAAAAGTTTTAAGAATGGCACAAATAAAGTTTGTGCCAAATAAAGTTTGTGCCAAATAAAAAAAGATGCTTCACTGTTTTAAAATCTTTTTTCAGTTGTTTCTATGGTGTATTGAAGTATAACTAATAAGCATTTTATAAGTTTCAAAGGCCTTTATTAACAATTACATCAAGTTTATGCAAAGAGTCATCATTTGCCATGCTGGCCCTTCTTTTTCAAGACCTCTGCAATTTGCCCTGGCATGCTGTTAATTAACTTCTAAGCCAAATCCTGAATGATGGCAACCCATTCTTTAATAAACAATGCGTAAAGTTTGTCAGAATTTGTAGGTTTTTGTTTGTCCACCTGCCTCTTGAAGATTGACCACAAGAGCTCAATTGAATTAAGGTCTGCAGAGTTTCCTGAGTATCTCTTTGGCCTTAATACATAATGTTCCGCCATGTTGGAAAACGCATTGTTCTTCACCAAACTGTTCTTGGATGGTTGGAAGAAGTTGATGTCAGAGGATGTTTTGTTACCATTCTTTATTAATGGGCTTGTTCTTAGGCAAAATTGTCCCTGATGTTTTTATTAAAGAGAAGTGATTTCTTTGCTGCCCTTCTTGACACCAGGCCATCCTCCAAAAACCTTTGCTTCTCTGTGCATGCAGATGCCTGCTGCCATTCCTGAGCAAGCTCTGGACTGGTGGCACCTTTCCTGTGATGATTGCACATGTTTCCTTGCAGGTGACCATGGTTAACAGAGGAAGAACAATTATTTTAAGCATCACCCTCCTTTTAAAGTATCCCGTTTGCTATTCTAACTCAATCAGCATGAGATAATGATCTCCAGCCTTGTGCTTGTCAACACTCTCATCTGTGTTAATGTGAAGATAACTGAAATTATCTCATTAGGTCCTTTTGTGGCAGGGCTTAAATACAGTGGAAATGTTTTGTTTTTTTTTGGATTAAGTTCATTTTCATGGCAAAGAAGAACTTTGTAATTAAAATCTGATCACTCTTCATAACATTCTGTAGTATATGCAAATTGCCACTACAAAAACTGAAGCAGCAAACTTTTTGAAAAACAATTTTTGTGCCATTCTCAAAACATTTGGAAACGACTGACCATTAAAAAAGGAACTACCCAGTGCCACTAGGTTAATAATGGATAAAAAGCAGTTAAAATATACCACAAGGAAAATATTAAAATGCCATCAACAGTCTATTACGGTAATTATGTAGTGTCTATATCACATGTGCAGTTTAGAGGTTTGACAGTTCAGGTATTGGTCAGTGCTAAGTAGTGAGGGTGAGTTGGAAGTGTTATGGGCATGGTGGTGGGGAAAAGCTGTTTGGCATCTGCTGAGATTTAATTTTGATGGGTAGACTGGGATGAAGCGTATGGTTGAGGTGCACCCTGGGACTTTTAGCAGCAGTGGTTTGTTAATTAAGACAAAGAGGAATAATGGTCAAACAGTTGCACCCGACTCCTCATGAGTTCTGCAGCGCTTCATTATGTCCTCATTGCTTTTGTGGTCTATTGACTGATCTTTCCACAGCCACAGAAAAAATGCTTCAAATCTGCCTTGTTCAATGAGATGCGATTCTACTCCACTGCCATAGAGGGCGATCGAGGAATCCTCCGCCGTCACCCAAGCGCTGAATCTAAATAAATATAGCATGGCGCATGTCAACAGTATTCTGCTTTGCCTGTTATGTGTGTTGGGCGTTTATGCACAATATCAGGATACCAATGCAGTTATAGATTCATGTTACAGGCGAATTAAGAGCGACAGACCTGCATTTGTAAGGTAAGCTTAGTAAACATTAACCACTGAAGATGTTCAGTGGAACAAGCTACACGTTAACGCACAACGACAAATCCACAAAACATTTTTGTGACAAAAGTTTGGAGTTTGGAGTACAATTCTCTGAAAGCATGCAAACTTCGTCTCACTACATGCCACTATTGGTCATACTGCTGCTATTACTACTACAGTAATGGTTTACTGATGCTACTACTAGCCTACTACTGATGTAAATCTAATAATAATAATAATAATAGTAATAATAATAATACTGAAGGTATTACTGCTTATAGCTTACTGATGCTACTATTATTACTGCTTCTGATGTAAATCCATTAAGAATAAGAATAATACTGAAGGTTTTACTGATTAAAGCTAACTGATGCCACTGCTATTACTACTCCTGAAATAAATCAATTGATAATAATAATAATACTGAAGGTATTACTGGTAATAGCTAACTGATGCTACTACTATTACTGCTTCTGATGTAAATCCATTAATAAAACTAATACTGAAGATATTACTGCTAAAAGCTTACTGATGCTACTACTATTGCTGCTTCTGATGTAAATCCATTAATAATAATAATAATAATAATAATAATACTAAAGATATTACTGCTAAAAGCTTACTGATGCTACTACTATTACTGCTTCTGATGAAAATCGAATACTACTACTACTACTAATAATAATAATAATAATAATGCTATGACTACCACTAGTACTGATAATAAAATCATCATAAGTATCATTTATTTTAACATTTGTTAACACATTTAATATGTAAATATTTGATTGAGCCTAAACTCACTGATATGACTTCATTAGGACTCATCCCAGACCTCATGAATACCTGAATGCCTCAGATCTCCCTGCAGCTTGGGACTGGCGCAACATCCATGGGAAAAACTATGTGAGCGTCACACGCAACCAGCATATCCCACAGTACTGCGGCTCATGCTGGGCCATGGGGGCCACCAGCGCACTTGCCGGTTTGTCCAGAATAAGATTCATTACACTTCCTAGTGTATCCCTGCTCACACAGATGACCAGCATAACTAAACAGTCTTTACAGTGGGTGTGTTAGAGCTGGAAATATCACTGACACAAATTGAACATGTAAATGTTTTAAATGATTTGTTTAATGGCGTTGTTTTTGCTTGTAATTTATTTTGAAGGTAGGGAATGTACTGATTCCATTCTGGTCTGCTGCTGTTGTTAAATTATTATTACGTTGAAGCAACAAAGCTTTTATTGAGTGTGGTTTTGAACTACTACTCTCACTGATTTGTTGATATTGGTGTGTGTTATTATAGCCTGCAAACTATCACTATTTTAAGTTTTTAAATGCAGCACAGAAACTGTTTGCCTTCTTGTTAAGATCGTATAAACATCAAAAGGAAAGGGGCGTGGCCAACAGCCTACCTGTCGGTTCAAAACGTGATTGATTGCGGTGGGGCAGGATCTTGTTTTGGAGGAGACCATCTGGGTGTGTATTCTTATGCACACGAGAAAGGAATTCCAGATGAGACCTGCAACAACTATCAGGCCAGAAATCAAAGTAAGTTAACAATATCTGTTATCGACACAAACACAATGTCTTCTAAAACCAATTTAACTGTACTCATTCATGTTTGGGTGTAATGCATATACTTTATTTCCCCAACCATAGGCCACCCCACATTATAGGCCCCATTCTATAAGAGGCAGAAAATGCTCATTTATGTTTTAAAACTTTGCTTTAAGATAATCTGCCCCATGTTGTTAGCTGCAGCTGTACTGAATTTACTGATCTAAATTGGAATCATTTGGCCCCTGGAGGCCTTTGTAACTCTATACCAGTAGTGACGTTATACCGTAGTTGAGCATAAACAATTAAATTGATATAATTTGGAACTTACCAATATCATACCACAACACAAGAACTATGCTGCAGAATTTAAGTTCCAAGTCGATGCTTTCGCGACGCAACATCTGCTATATCAGACAGTGACGAATGTGTGTCCGATATCAGCAACAACAAAGCAGCAGGTCGCAATCGAATAGTTTGGTGATGATGAGGATGCATATGATTTTGAAGGTTTTGAAGGATGGTAAACCTAATGATTTTTTCCATTTCAGTGTTGCTAATTTAATACTGAAGAATATACATATAGACAGATGATTGACATCACTGTACTGTAGTACCCCCACCCTCCAGTCATTCAAATGAAAATAAAATCTTTTCCCAGCCAACAATAAATATTTTGTTCCTTTTATTTCTGTTAAATTTAACTTTTCTCAGCTTGTATTATATATTAGGATGTAATGTAATGTAGCAAAAGGCTATACAAGTTAAAGGTTGGATGCAGAGCTAATTACAGTGGGGCAAAAAGTATTTGGCAGCCACCGATTTTGCAAGTTGTCCCACTTAAAAATATGATAGTAATATGATATCATAGGTTTACTTCAACTGTGAGAGACAGAATGTAATAAAAAATATCATTGCACGATTTTTAAATCATTTATTTGTATATTTATTTGAACTGTTCATTGCTGCAGTAAAGAGTACAAATTCAACTAATCATTTAGGGATGTCATCTTTTTGTACACTGAATTATACTTTTAGCAAATGTTAAGCAAGCTGTACCCAACACCAGGTTGGTAAAATTGATCTATAAGCTGTGGCCTATCGTTGGGGAAATACGGTTTATATTAAAATATCAAATTAAAATGAAATACATTGATACCTACTGAACACTCATTTTTTTAACCACATAACCTCTATATTTTTTTAAGCATTATTCTGAGGAGTTTCTGAATCATATGTCTTAAGATCAGTAAGTGAATAAAAAGTGCTTTTTAAAGGGTTAAAACAATGTGATCTCATACAGTTATGGTTTCCCTGTGCTCTCTTGTGTGCAGAATGTGATCAATTTAACCAGTGTGGTACCTGCTCTTTCTTTGGGTCCTGTTCCACTGTGAATAATTACACTTTGTGGAAAGTAGGGGACTATGGGGAAGTCTCAGGTCTAGACCAGATGAAAGCTGAGATCTACAAAAATGGGCCAATCAGGCAAGAACCCTCTTCCAGATCATCATTAGATATGGATCTACTGTTTTTCATGGCATTGCTCCAGATAAATACTGGGGCCTGTATAAATTAGCGTATAAATGTGAGATAACTAAGGATTATGGGCTATGTACCATTTTATACATTACCACAGTATTGGTTAATTGTTACAATATTGCTGATATAATACTGGTTTGTGGAATACTGATATCAGGGAATAAAAAAATATACCACAGATTTTATGCTGTGGTGGGAGCACCCTGACAAACCACTGACATGCCTTGAGTTTGGTCAAAAATAATTTCACAGTGTCTTTCACATTAGTCCACAGTTCTGTTTTAATGTTTTGCAAGGACTATAATACTCATGATTCATAGCGAAAGAACAATGCTATATTTTCATACTGTACATGTACGTGTGTGTGTATATATCTCAAATAACAAAAGTGAGTACACCCCTCACATTTTTAAATATATTTTATCTATTAATGGGACAATACTGAAGATATGACACTTTGATACAATGTAATATAGTCAGTGTACAGCTTGTATAACAGTGGAAACTTGCTGTCCCCTCAAAATAACTCCACACACATTCATGTCTAAATGGGTATTACATTTTAAATTTCTCTCTCTCTCATACTGGTCACTGGAAGTTCAACATTGCACCTCATGGCAAATAACTCACTGAGGATCTGAAAAAAGAAGTGTTGCTCTACAAAAAGATGGCCTAGGCTATAAGAAGATGCCAACACCCTGAAACTGAGCTGTAGCTCGGTGGCCAAGACCATACAACGGTTTAACAGGACAGGTTCCACTCAGAACAGGCCTCCACATGGTCGACCAAAGACGTTGAGTGAACGTGCTCAGCATCATATCCAGAGGTTGTCTTTTGAAAAGTGCTGCCACACTGCATCAAATTGGTCTACAAGGCTGTCGTCCCAGAAGGAAGCTTCTTCTAAAGATGATCCACAAGAAGCTGAAGACAAGCAGACTAAGGACATGACTTATAAACTTATTTGGTTCAGATGGTGTCAAGTGTGTGTGGGGGCAACTAGGTGAGCAGTCCAAAACAAGCGTTGCCTACAATCAAGCATGGTGGTGGGAATTAAGCAGGGTAGTGTCATGGTTTGCGGCTGCATGATGGCTGCTGGCACTGGGGAGCTACAGTTCATTGAGGGAACCATGAAAGCCAACATGTACTGTAACTGAATGAGCATGATCCCCTCAGTTCAGACACTAGGCCCCAACACACCTCCACTGCCTTGCTAAGAAACTGAGGGTAAAGGTGCTGGACTGGCCAAGCATGTCTCCAGACCTAAATCCTATTGAGCATCTGTGGGACATCCTCAAATGGAAGGTGGAGGAGCACATGGTCTCCAACATCCACCAGCTCTGTGATGTCATCATGGAGGAGTAGAAGAGGATTCTAGTGGCAACCTGTGAAGCTCTAGTGAACTCCATGCACAAGAGAGTTAAGGCAGTGCTGGAAAATAATGGTGTCCACACAAAATATTGACACTTTGGTGACATTTTCACTTAGGGGTGTACTCACTTTTGTTGCCAGCGGTTTAGACATTAATGGCAAATTTACACTGTTATACAAGATGTACACTGAATACTTTACATTGTATCAATGTATCATATTTTCAGTGTTGTCCCATGAAAAGATATGATAAAATATTTACAAAAATGTGTGGGGTGTACTGACTATTGTGAGACTGTGAATATGAATATAATATGAATATAAATGTTTTTTTTTTTCCTTTCACAATCTCAATCGATTCTCTTTTCCATACCAGCTGTGGCATCATGGCGACCAAGGGACTTGAGGCGTATCACGGAGGAGTGTTTGCAGAGTTTCATTTTCTCTCTCTGATGAACCACATCATATCTGTGGCAGGATGGGGTGTGGACGAGTCTGGCACGGAGCACTGGATAGTGAGGAACTCCTGGGGAGAGTTTTGGGTTAGTTCTCTTGCAGTATCCATGCTGCACATTGCAGGTCCTAGCTTTGTGAACTCAAATGTGCAGCCCATGAAGTGTGTTTCCCTGTGATGCGTGCATTCACAATTACCCAAAGAGTCACGTTAAACATGATGTGACTTTCTAACGTCCTTTACTTCTGAAACATGAAGACAAACATACCAATGCAAAATTTAGTTTCTATGAAAACCTAACAAACATGACTGAGCACAAAGTTTCGTTCATGTGGTAGTGTGCATGGAAATACATTTTCTTGTAAAAGTGCTTGTGTCAAAGTTTAGATTTCGGAGGGATTTTGATATTGTGCTGTTAAAGGAGCAGTAGGACTATTACACATTAAAAGTTCCTGAATTACGTAATAAATATATTACATTGGTGGAAAGTTACATGGCAGTAAGGGAAGACGATTGACTGGTTCAAACCTTATGTTCCTAATTCCATATGCGCTGAGTGACATCAAAGTGCTTAATTTTATTATATTAATGTTAAGTTTTAATGTTTCATTATCCAATGGAACATTAAGTCAATGAAGTACTATTCAAATGAACATATCTAATGATATAAAATAATTTCATTTATATCAGATTTTGAATCAACAGGTTTTTGTCTACCCTTTTACTTTTTTTCTATTTGTCTCAACATTAAGCAGTTATTTCAAAAATGGTGCCTGGTTTCTCTCTGCAAAACGAGACCCAACAAACGACTATATTTTTGCAATGAATCTAAAAAATAAATTATATTGTTTTTACTTAATAGCATGACTATGCTATGAGTTAAAAGTATAGACTCCTCTAAAGAACCTCTAAAATAAGATAGGATCGGATAATCCTTTATTGTCCCACAAGTGGGAAATTTGCAATTTAACGACAGAAAGAGCGGCAAATTGACAACTAAAACAATTTTTTTTTAAAATTAGGTTACAAGTAAGATAAAAGTATTTACACAAGTAAAAATTGTGCACAAAAACAAGGCATGTGTTGAAATGCAGCTATTATTATTATTATTGTTATTGTTTTTATTATTAATTGTTTCAATTTGCCAAGAGTAAGAAAATAAGAACTGCTGAAAACCAATAGACATCTAAGGATATCACCGAACAAATATTCATTACTCTTCAACTAAAATTGGCCATACAATATAACTGCTACTAAGTTTATCTGTAGTAATGGTTGGTGTAATTTGGCCTTTGTCCACAGGGGGAGGCAGGCTGGGCCCGGATCGTCACCAGTGCATATAAAGAAGGAAAAGGAAACTGGTACAATCTCGGCATCGAGCAAAGCTGCGCATATGGAGACCCTGTAGTGGCCTAAAGCAAGAGCAACTGTTGAGAGCCAGCTCTGCCCACATGGCCATATCTGAATCCAACCGAGAGCAGGCCACTCTAAGCACCTTATGGACATTTTCAATTGATGAGAGGAGAAATTGTCCCACCTTGACATAATACCAATGATTTCTGTGGTATTTTGGGTCAGATCAACTGGCCAACAGAAGTAAAAATGCATATAGTGTATCTGTTACTGTGTCATAATTACATAAATATAAATTAAATGAGACTGATGACATGTAGTCCTGGCGCAGGTGTCCAGCACACACTGGTGATTTCTCTACTCAGACACATCCCCTGTTAATTTCCAGGTTTAGTAAGCATGTTTGAGGATGAACACTGGTATTTTCAGACCAGAATTGACCCCTATTCAAGAGAGAAATGAATGAAATAAGTAGTGAACTGTGTCAGAATTACTGTGAAAAGAGCAGACTGAGAAATTCATTCTTAGAAATTATATATTAACTTTTGAATAATAATTTGTGCGACATACTGTAATGGCATTACAAGCAGGTGGTAAAACAGTTCAATAAAAGCAAGTAATAAGTTATTAACAATATGCAATAGAAGGATTTGTATGTGTACAGTATTAATGGATGTAATTCACATGTGTATCACTTAGGCAACACAAACATGTAATTTAAAGTAGAAATGATCAAATGCAAACTAAACACTGCAAACAGATTATATGTCACCTATGAGTATTTTTGTACTTTTGCATCTAAAAAAAATTGATCTTTTTTTCTAATTCTATTAATATTAAACATGAAATGTATTCTTGTGTGTGTGTGTGTGTGTGTGTGTGTGTGTGTGTGTGTATATATATATATGTGTGTGTGTGTGTGTGTATATGTATGTATATATA
>JBBIGC010044013.1:0-11668 GCA_037576955.1 Lepidarchus adonis | reverse complement strand
AATATAAATGAAAATGTTCAAACAACACTTCAGGGGTTTCCTACACCTAGTCACACTCAACAAACCTAGACTGGAGATTGGATAAGAGAACAAAGGGAAAACTGCTAGACTCTTAAAACCAATTTTACACTCTGGTTTGTGTTTTTCATCTGTTCTGCGCAGTCTGTTGATGGTTCATGTAAAAGCAATCAACATGTGTGCCTGGGTAAAGAAAGCCAATATTATAAACCACAATCATTTAATTTACTGAAATCTAATACACTGGAACAGCTCTATTACAACAGTCTTTTTGGCACAACTTTTAACATCTAATGATTATGTAATATTTTGACAGATCTTTGTGACACATATAGAAAATAGTATGAAAAACTGAATAAACATTTTATTTGATGATGTTCAGCACTTAACCCAATCAATAAGGAAAAACAATTATGCTCTGTTTGTAATGAAACATGCAGCTGAATTCACTTATTGCTAAAAGAATCAGATTTTAAGCCATACAATAAGTCAACCTGCCTGCTCATATTTATAAGGTGAGAAAACATTTAAAAGATATTTTACCTTGCATCAATGCAACAACAACAATAAAATACTTCCATACTTAATCCATTTGTGCTGGTCATATGGTCATTCAAAAGTGACGTCATGTTTAAATGGGATCGTTACACTTTGTTGTCCAAGATTAGATCATGGAAACAAACTCAACAAAATGGGGCAGGCACTTGAGGGTAGACATAGGATGGCCTGGCCTGCACAAAGTACGCTGTCTTAACCTATTAACTGTTGTTAAAACTCGAGCAATTATTGAGGCCACCCTGGAAACAGTGAGTCTTTATTCCAATACAGAGCACTATGCTTTTTTATCCTTTTAAGCAAATCACTGCCACATGAAAAGAAACCTCAAAATAGTCCAAACAATTGCCCAATGGAAGTAGCCTGGATCTACCACAGAGGCATGACACTGGCAAATGTCCATGAAGCTATTCAAAGAAGTGAATTACTGCAGAATGGTGCCTTTGTTGCTGGACGGACTTTTTTTTCCACTTGCTTTAAAAGCAGCGTACTATAGCATTCTGGACTTCGCTTTGACCACATATTTCCATCCCCAAAGATCTGCGGCTATGCTTTTGTAGGCCAGTCTCACAATATGAAAATGTTTCAAAAGACTTTGCGTGCCTCTACACATGGCTTCATTTAGAGCCTGACTCTCCAACTCACAACAAACACAGCAGTAGATTAGAAAGTCTCAGTGGAAACTGTGACAATCATCTGGGTTATAATACGGAAGGAAATTCTAACAAAAACCTGCAAATGAAATGCTTTTCAAAAGGAAACTGTCCAACAGCTAAGCACCTATCAGTCAGTATCAACTAATTCTGCAATGGCAGCAAGGTCTGCAGGGCCTAAAGCAAATGCTGGTACCTCCTCTGTCAAAGGCTCTGCTTGAACAGCAGGATTAGGAAACAAAATATGAAAAGTTTTCCTTTGCAAGGGGGAGGGCACTGTGAAAAAATGACTAAACTGGAAGCTATTAATGAATTCATTCTTTCTCTCCTGATGTAGTCCACTACACAGTTATTGTATTGCTGGCAGTAGGTCTTCACCAGAAGCAATCAGCAAGTTATGGGCTAATTTTAATGCAAACACTGAACATGGTAAGAAGTCATTTATGAAAAAATCTGAGGTGAGCTTGGGTGCAGATAACACAGTGTTGTTTCTGCATAGAAATGATGTATGCGTTTCTCTATGAAGAGTTTGAGGATACATTTCACGATGCAGCAGCAGACTAAGTGACAGTGGTTTATTTATCACAGTAGCATAATGGTTTATAATGCAGTGCCTTCTGAGGTCTTGAAGGTCATGCATAATTAACAGTGCTTTCTGGCCTTGCCCTACATGAGCGAAGGTTTCTTAGGGTTCCCTGAATTTTTTTACAGTTATGTCCTGTAGATGGTAAAAGACCCAATTTCTCTAAGAAAGGTTCTTTAGGTACTAACTAAATCATGGACAAGTAATTGGACAGTATATCAAAAACATATCTTGCAGAAAAGGCCAGGCCTAGAGATTTAAATATTTGGGAAGAACTTAAACTTGTTCTTAACACGCTTTTTGCATAAATGTGCATAATCTGGTGACATTCTCTCCCACGTGTTTATGCAAATTTTCAAAGGCCCTGCTCTAAAAATATTTCCATTAAAGCCTCATTTCACGCTTTCCTGAAATGATCAGAACCAAAAAGCAGATGAAGTCAAAAATCAAGACAAGAAAAACCTGTTACGTCATGATAGGAGCGCCAGACTGACACACCCACAACACTGTGAGGGAAACTGAGGAACTGGAAACCCTCCATGACTCCAGGAGAACATGTCCTATCCAAAAACCAGCCCCTGGGGACGTTTTCACACCCCTCTCCACATAAGCACTCCCTGTTCACTCATTTCTGAAGGAGGTGCAAGCAAACTAAAGTCAATATGCTACACATAGAGAACACTATATCCTAGTGAGTGGCGGTTCTGCGTTTTGTAGGCTTGCAGTTGCAAGGCAATGGGCAATCACTAAGGAATGCATCCTCATTTTTGCCTGGTAGTTGTAGAAATAAGTGTCTTTATTTGCATGGTACACCAAACTCGTTTTTAAAGTGGAGAAAATCATTACCACTGATATAGGCCCGTTCATGACTATGGGAGTGTGACTAGCCAAATGACAAGGGAAACCCACATCTCGAGCTTAGAGGGGTGGCGAAGCAATGAGTGGGATTGGAACACAACCAGGCTACGTATTAAGCCCAAGTCCAGTATATAATTGGAACTTTAAACTCGTTTACCAAGAGGAAAAACCCAAAGTAAACAGAGCACTGCTAGCAAGAACACAGCCTGTCCTTAGAAGACTGAGCTAGTGTAGCATGGGAAGGAGGAGGGACACACACACACACACACACGGTACTTGTAGCGTGAGAAAATAAAGCCAAGTACCAGGGAACAAAGCTTAACTCGGCTTTTTATTCCACTTTAAACAATGCAGTGGTAACTTAGCCACCAGCTGTGCAGTTTTAAAGCATTGTGAGGAAAATTTACACGAAAACTTGAGAAATAGGAAGCCAACTGCAGCCTCGTGCACCGGGCAGACGAGCAAAGAAGCTTACCTTCATCTTCGAGGTCAAGTTTCTCCAACATGCCTTCGGATAAACCGTGAACCTGTGGACGAGAGGAAGAGTGAAGACCAGGCTGAGGCTGAGGGAAGAACCTCGCCGTCCCTCGCGCCTCCTCCACAGACAGACAGACCCGGCTGAGACCCGGCGAGGTCTGTCTGGAAGTCGGAAACCCCGCCGGCTTCGTGTCTTAGTATTAGACTTAAATTAAATGTGTGAGTCTTCAATCGAGTACAGTCGCCGTTTGTAAATGAAATAAACCTAAACTGTTAGCCTCTTAAACGATCGTTTTCTAGCTCCGTTCGCTCCTCAATCGACTGTCATTCGTCTCCGCTCTGTCTCTGCCTCTCCCTCTATCTCTCTCTCGACAAAATTAAACTGTCGTCGCGTACGAGCAAAGGCACAAGCCACAGTTATTTGGACAATTTATCGCCGAAGTCCTCGGGGAGACCTGCCTGCTCCGCTACCTCGGTCAGGTTGTGCGTCCAAAGTGAATTATTGTCAGAAACCCCCCATCCCGGTTAGAAATGGAGTGTTCCAGTTTGCTGCAGCAACACTCATGGAAGATTGCCTTCGTGTAAATGAGCTGTTTCTAGGCTTTACTTCTTCATAATTGTAGCTTCTCTAAAGCACATAACAACCCTGCGAATACTTCTCGGATGATTAGTTGACAGAATTGGTGATAAAATGACCGGAAATCCACTTAAACACCTTTCTGTTAGAGGACAGGGTCATATTTCCTAACACCACTACAGCAAATATTTACCATTAGTTTGAAGCTGCTGGGAGATACCATGTCAATTACTCCCACTTAGCTCGCCTTCGTTTTACCACTAGTCAAGGAACAGGGGTTTCTTATTATACGAACTGTTTCTTCCCTAAGAACTGTGTCTGAAGAGGATAAACGTAAAGTATTTCCCTAAAGTAAAATTAAAGTTTGTATACATTTCTTAAATTTTTTCCTCTCAAAGATGCTTGCTCTGTCACCAAAGTCAGTAATAGAAGAATATACAACAAATACACACAAAAACCTCTGGGAAAAAAAACAGGCCTACTTGAAGGAAGCTGTTAGGGTCAGGGTTGGTGTAATGGAGTAGTGATGAACGAATGGGACAGATCACAACAGCCCAAATCAAGAGTTAAGTTGTATTGCAATTGTGCACTTAATACTAATTCTAACTAGGATTGTCATTTCCTATAGTCCATGATGTACTGTTCCTCCTCATGATAAGGGGTAGAAATGAAAATATTGCTGATGATGTGTTCACATTCTCCCCACCTGACACATTTACACTTTTTAATCACTATTTGTTCATTTATTTTTTTCTGTGAATATGCAATGTACAATGTACAGCCAGCATCATGAACACACTCATAAAACAGAAAAGCATTTAGGAAACATTGCTCCAGTTAGAAATGCTCTTTTTAATGGCTTTAACATACACCACAGCAGTAACCGCATTGAAGAGGTGACTTGTGGCAAGAGCATGCTGATGGTGACTTAGCACAGTGGACTATTAACCCCCCATCTCACCAACCAATCCACATGAACTCTTATTCAACACTAACGGTGAATAAAACATAAACATCTCAGCAAAAACATTGCACAGGGAATTAGTAGAGCAGAGAACAGCCTCTCTTTCACCTGTCCCTGCATGCATGAACACACACACACACACACACACACACACACACACACACACACACACACACACACACACACACACATACACACACACACCATCTATGCAAACACCAAGCTCTCATACACTGCACATGTTCACCTCATGGCGCTTGCATATTACCCTAAGGCAACTGCAATTTTTTTTTAAGCCAGTGACATAACCACAAATTTTTGACGTAAGTCGAGGCCCCCCTGTGCTCCCACTGTGTGAGCTTGAAGATATTCATATTTTAATGTTGTTTTTGAGATGTGTCATGCTTAAAATGAATCAGATGCATTTTACCTCTAGCTAACATCACTAGAATGATCTTATCTTAACTTATTTTAAGAATAAACGTAGGTCTTGGGAATGTAATGTTATGAGTTATTGTCAGGGTTAGTCAGTCTCAGGTGATTCAGAATAGTTGAATGAATCCTCCTTTGAAGGAAAGAGATAAGAAAGGAAGTTATTGAAACTATATAAACACAATTTATTCCTATAAAAAAGCATTGCAGTAAGATTTTGTTTGGGCATTTGTATCAGTGTTCAAACTAAAAGGTACAAGGTGAAATAAGTTACAATGTGAAAAGATTAATAACATTAGTCAAGGGAAAATAGATGCTTAACATTAGACTTAAAGACTTTAACCTGAATGCCCAGCACTTCAAACCACATTATCTGTAATGCATTTTTTTTTGACAAGGTTGAAGTTGGCTTTCTATTCCACTTTAAAAAGTGCAGCTGTTGAATTGCACAAATTAAAATGTTTAAAGTTGACAAAATCTTTTTATGGGGATTCATATACATACAGTATATTAAGTAAGAAACTTAACACGATGTTACAGCAAAGTATTTATTTATCGGATTATATAGTTTGATACAACACAAAAAAACTACAAATTAATTAAGGTAAACCTCATATTTCAGAGACAAAATTCAACTGGTGGTTTTGCCAGAAGTCTATGCACATTGTTTACACTGCTGCGTTTGTTGCCAAGTAATATGTAAAATGCATTGATCATTTTGATCATCAGAAGCCTGTAAACATAAACAGGATGAAAACTGTATTAATTTGTCACAAAGTGGCACATTCAAATAAATACAAAGGCTCCTGCTGGGATTTAGTGATTCAGTGCTTGACTTAACACTTTCCCAGTGTAGCATCTGTTAGTGGCTGTAAGTGGGAATTATGTCCAGCAATGTCCAAATTCCAGTGGGATGAATCAGTGGGTGTGGTGGATTAATGCTTTTTCATTTTTCAAGCACATTAAAATGCTAGCTAATTGTCCAAAAGAATATATTTTATTGTAAGATAAATCTTTTGTACTATCATTTGTAATGATCAAAAAACAAGTGCAGTGTAGTAACACTGGAGGAGCAAATTAGGCCAAATGATTTTCTTTAAGTAGAGCTATTAACTTGTTCATTTAGAACAATGTCAAATGTTACTTGTGTAAATGTTCATTTTTTAAAGGGCAGATGGAGCAACAAGAATTTTTTCAGTCTGAGTCAAGTCTGCACCCAAAAATCTGAGTCCAAAGTTCAAACCGCATGTCGAGTCTTGAGACTGAACTTGAGTATTACAGCCTTTTAAAAAATGTCAAAAAACGACTTTAATGCAGCTCACTAGGTTTCATAAAATTGACAACAACAGACATTTAACAGACATTTAAGCAACATTTAGTCCTTTCACTCTAAGTTGCTGTTAGACTGTGCACAGTAAAGGGGCCAAGTTATTGTAACAGCTGTATTTTAAAGTAGTTTATTATAAATATAAAATTGTACACAACCTATAGGCATTTATTTCCATTTTACATTATTAAAATACTATCACCTATTTTGACCTTCTGTGCAAATGTTATTTTGGCTTTTACCTTCAGATCTAGAACAGCCTTTATTTCTTTAATGCTCTACCCATTAAAATGTATTTCGGGAAATTGAGTGGTCCTTGGCATCCCCCAGGAGAACCCTTTTTGGTTCTGTTCGGGACATTTATTTTTAAGAGTGTAGGGCTGTAAAGGTAAAGGAACATGCTGATCCTAAATGTTTTAGCTGACTCAGAGCACAGTGTCTCCTTATTCTGGGATACATTTTGAATTATAATAGCCATTTGCCTATAGAGGAAGCAAGAGGGAGTAAGTGAATGAGTGTATGTTTGTGTGTGTGTGTGTGTGTGTCTCTGTGTCTGTGTGAGTGTTGAGTGTGAGTATGTATAAGTGAGTGAGTACATTTAAAATGTGCCGTATTAGGCAAATGAATGACACATCTGCAGAGAGCAGCCCTGAATCCCTGCTTAGATTACTGGGCAGGAGGCAAGGACAACAGTGTCCCAGATGGCGTCCGCTATATTGATTTTGGCTCATGAACATGATAAACGGTCAAAGGGCTGAGCCTTGAGAGCCATTGGGCAGTCAAAGGCCTGAGCCTGAAGCAACGTGCTGGATCTCAGACACAGTCCAGAAACACCAACCCAACAACATGCCAATCTGACATACATATCACCTGCTAATGATGTTTCAAGGTTAATGTAGAATATGCTGATGGTAATTTCCTAGGCATTAAATAGAACTGAAATATGAATCTATTCTTTGGTATATATTTTTTGTGTGAAAATTCCAAAGTGTACGAGCAGCAAATTTGATAAAACAAGAATTTTGTTATTTAAATGTTATGATGAATTGTATGTATCACTAAAAAAAGGGAGTCAATTGATATTAACAGCGAACAAGCATGATAACTCATGGCAGATATGTAGGGTCAGGGTGGATGCAGGGTTGAATCATTCTGCTTTTGTGAAATCAACAACTTGGGATCAGTGGTGGACACCCTTGATGATTCAGTTAGGTTTGTGTTTTTAGTTTTTAATTGTGAATTGTAGTAGAAACAGTATCAAAATGCATTGAGCTGTTAAATCCATAAATAAACCACTTGCTATCATAAAAGGCCCAACAATAATTACTGCTTTATAGGGGAGCTCACATTTCGTAATGTTAGATAGCAGACTATGTTCCCGACAAGGTTCCTCTGATTTAAGCTTGTCAAGCCTTGTTAATATTCTGCACATACAGTTCAAACACTACTCATGTCTCACACCATCTCTGAAGGGCAATCAGCAAAGACAAGCAGTGAGAATGGTAAAAGTAATGCATGTGCACTTCTAAAACGTGTTGATCTGTAGGGCACTTTTAAAAAGGACTATGTAGTGTCGCTGACATGGCTTAGGAAACCTTGCGCTCATGACATTATACCATTAGTGACCTCGTCCCTGCACTCATTTTATTGTTCTTCTTTCCAACTAGCAGAAATTGAGCCAGGCATTCGAAAGGCCAGATCAGGGGTGTCCAATCTTATCTGCTACAAGGTTTCATTCCAACAAAGCAGGAGCTCACATGATCCATTGAAACCTTGTTAGCTCCTGTCCTCCAGTCATATTAGACACAGTTCTTCATATAATGTAATATTTCAAATTATGTTTATCATATAATCTTCCATTAAAATGTAATCACTGTTTTCCCACCTCTAAAATGTATTCGTACCATGCAACATTGGGCTAAAATATTATTAACCAAATATATAATTTTTCATCTCCCCCACCGTTAGCGTCAATCACTGAGTAATTTAATCAGGAAGCACTGGCTCACTCACCGATACTGTTTCCATTTTATGATCATGCTTTGTGGTTCAAGTGTCTGTTGTGGTTGTGCTCAAAACTTAACAAACATCTTATATAATATAAACGACTACATAACATAAAATAGCAGTATTTTTGAGAATCTCTGAAGTTTTCTTTTCTTGATTGAATTTTTCCCTGATTTATATAGTAGAATTCATTCCATCAGGTTTTATAGAAAGACATATTCTGCCATTAAAGCAGGATCTTTTCCCAGGAACTTCATGCTTATTTCAGCAAGACAATGGCAGGCTTTATTCTGCATGCACAACAACAGTGTGGCTTTATAGACACAGAGTGTGTGTGCTTGACTGGCCTGTCAGTGGTCGTCTTTTAAAAAATGTACGCAGCTTCATGAGGAGGAGAGTCAGAAAACTACCACCATGGAGGGTTTGTCAGCAAAAACAAGGATTGGCATTAACTCAACTTATGGAACTGCAATAGTCAAATGTCTTCTCAGTTTCTAAAGAATTAGACAGTGTATGTTAAAGGAAATGTGATGTAACACAGGGGTAAACAAATCAATAATTTATACTGTATTAATCCCTGAGGGAAAATCATCTCTGCATTTTACCCATCCAAGGAAGTGAGAACACACACCCATAGCAGTGGGTAGCCACTGTAGCGACACCTGGAGAGCAGTAGGTGTTAGGTGCCTTCCATGACAGTTTCTATACTAGTTCAGTTAAAGTTCACACATTTTTTATTTTTCTGCATTTTATGTTCTCTTGAAACGGGTTCCTAGTTTTGTCTCTACAACATTTCTTGTGCCACTGGCTGCCACTCAGTAACAGGCAACATGGACTTATACATAAAATATTTTTGAGAGTTGAAGTTTCAGCATTAGCAAGAACATAGCAAGAACAGTTGTTACGTCAGCCTAGCTCAGTACATGGCCACATCTCTGCAGCAATTAGTTTAACCCTATTCTAACATCCTGTTTTTCTAATTATCCACATATTAAATACTGGGATAATCAATCATTTGTGGGGCAGTGGTGGCCTAGTGGTTAGGACTTTCCCTCTGAGATCAGAATGTCAGAGGGTTGCAGGTTCAAGTCCCAGGCACCACTGAGGAACCCTTGAGCAAGGTACCCCCCCCCCCCCCCCAACACCCCCAAGAGCTGCATAATTGATTTTCAAAGGCACACATCTAAACCATATCTCTTTCCACCATCCATGACTATCTCCACCTATACTCTTTAAGCTCAGCTGAACAGCTCTTTTATTTCTGAAATTCTTCAGTAATGACAAATCTGAAGCTGTTTACAATAGCTCCAATCATCTTGTGGCCTGTAGGTGTAGTAAAATATGGAGTTAGGTACTTTTATAAAAGCATGGGAAAGCAAAGTTAGTCGGATTGGGAACTAAAGCTGTCCAGGGGTCACTTACCGTACGTGAGGTAGAGATGGGTGCTGAAGTGGGGGTCAGGGGTGGCTTGGCGGAGGGTAGGCTGAAGCGCTGGCTTGTGTCCAGGGGAGAGGAGAGGGAGCGAATCCGTTCCTCTGGTTGCTCAGGATCACTGCGGTTGACCTCCAGAGGAAACGATGGAGGCTGTTTGGTCACTTGTATTGGAGTGGTGGGTGGGGAGGAGAGGCTAGAGGCTGTATGATAGGAGAGAATAAAAAAAAAGAAAGGTCAGCTTCTGAAGATCATTTCCTACAAAATGTGGCAATTTTAATTTACAACTCGCAAATATAAAGTTCATTTGAAGCTCCAGTGATCAATGTGTTCATCTCAAATCAACATGTAAATCACCAAGCTTCATGTTGTTGTGCTTGTCAGCTGTGATAGAATAGCTGACAGCAGAAAAAAAACTTGCTGATTGTTTGTTTTTTTCCCATTTCAGAAACACAAAAGGTGATTTCCTGTGGAAAACCTCTGACACCACGCCAGTACAGTGATCCTCTATTACCTGCAGCTGACTGCATTCAGGTTTTGAACTATTTCTGTTAATACATGGCCAAAATAAGACAATTCAAATGTTTTTTGAAACAACAAATGCTTATAGGGTACATACAGTGGCAAAAAAGTATGTGAACCTTTTGGAAATTCACAACCCACATCTGAGCCCTTTCCTTCTGGCACAACTGCTTTAGCTTCGTCATATTCTTTAGACGTTTCATGTGTATGGTTCTCTTTAAGTCATTCCATAGCATCTGTATTGGCTTGCGGTCCGGGTTCTGACTTGGCCTCTACAAAAGCTGTATTTTGTTTTTCTGAAGCCATTCTGTTGTAGACCTGCTCTTGTGTTTTGGGTCATTGTCCTGTTGCATCACCCAACTTCTTCAGTGTTTCAGCTAATATACAGACATTCTCACATTATCCTGAAGAATCTTTTAATAAACTAGGGAATTAATCTATCCCTCAATGAGTGCAAGCTGGCCAGGCCCTGATGCAGCAAAGCAGGTGTAAATCATGATGTTTTCTTCACCATACTTTACAGTTGGGATAATTTGTCATGATTATATTCAGTGTTCCTTTAAAAGAATATGTAGCGCTGGGTGTCCTTCTTAAATAGTTCACTCTTAGTTTCATCAGTCCGCTAAATATTTTGTCAATTCCTCTGTGGTGTGTCAACGTCCTCTTTTGGAATTTTTAGATGTGCAACAGTGTTCTTTTTAGTACACTGTCATCTTTTCCTGCCATCTGGTAGACTTGTAAATATCTAAAGTCTTTGAAGTCACTTTGTAACCCTTTCCAGCTTTATGTAAATCAATAATTATTGACCGTAGATCCTCTGAAAGCTCTTTTTCATATTCTTTTAAATGTTTGAGGGATTTTTACCAGTCAAAGTAGCTCTGGTCCACACCTCCAAACTAATTTAATTAACAAGCCTTAATGTTTGCTAATACCTGACTCTCAATTTTTTTTGAGGTTATTAACTCAAAGGTTTCCACTAGCAAGCTGAGTTTATTATAGTTGTTCTCAATAAAGACATAAAAAGATCAGATTTTTTCATTTAGGCATATACTGTTTGTCAATACCCTTGACTTATATGGAGATCAATTTATATTTTAGACAAATTAATGTAGAAAACCACGACATTCCAAAAGGTTTACAAACGTTTTCATGCCACTGTATGTACAATGTAATCATGTGCTCTTTGTTTATTGATAGATAGATAGATAGATAGATAGATAGATAGATAGATAGATAGATAGATAGATAGATAGATAGATAGATA
>JBBIGC010043992.1:0-11668 GCA_037576955.1 Lepidarchus adonis | reverse complement strand
TATCACTTTAAAATGTCTTATGTCCTTCTGTGTCAGTGTATATATATAGATCCTTTCTTTATATCTTTATATTTTATCGTTTTAAAATGTATGTTTAGTTGCCTTTAAGTATTTTGTTTTTGATATTATATTTTATCTTCTTTATAAAAGCACCAGGGTGGGGGGGCTGCGTGAAACGCTATTTCAATACACTGTGTACTGTGTATACGGCTGTACTGACAATAAAAACCTATTGAATCTTGAATCTTGAATCTTGAATTACCACTCTTGCCTCTGAACTGCTGGCAAAGACTAAGTATTCCCGGATGCGTCTTCTTTTTTTTTAAAGTGGTTTGAGGCATCAAATTCAAAATGTGTTTATTTTATTTTTGTGTTTTTGTAAATTTATAATACACAATCAAGATGGTTACCTAAAATATTAAAAGTCATTTCTTTTATTTTTTTATTCTTATTTTTTTTTTTACTGATTTATTTTTTAATTTTTTATTTTTTTTGCAAATGGTATATTCTTGTTTTATTGCATTTTGCATAATGTGCCACCATTTTAATCACAGTGCGGAGAATACACTGCTCGACTTGCAAAGCTTAACATTGAGTCATCAATCACAATCACTACAAGGGTCTGCTCCATAATATAGCTTAGCGTAATGCATTCCAGTTTTTTGCTTTACAGATGGAGTCCCTTTAGCAGGCAAAGAGTAAAACCCCAGGCTAACCAAGTGTAAGAGATTTCAGTTATCATGTAATTTATCCTCGATTAATATGTCGTTCACATATGTGTAATATGGCTTGTCTCATTTCACCAGTCCTGTTTTCATAACTCACTTGGTCTGCAACATAACCAATTCTCTTTATCTCTAGAACAATAACTGCCTGGATCAGAAATGTTTGTGGCACAGTGCAGTAGGCAATGTAATCACATACGAGATCTGAAAGCTGATTTGTCAGACTGGAATGTGGCTGCTGGCATTAGTGTTGACAGATTTCACAATGTTTCATTAAATGAAATACAATGATATTCACCAGGTTTACTGGATTTGACATTCACATTCAACCCTAACCCTAACCCTAACCCTACCACCAAAGTAGCTAGCTAGCAAGCTAGTTACACAACTGAGGCAGAATGGCTACAGTTGCTTGCTCCTTAAGTTTGATTTCACACTATTGCTGCTAACTAGCTTGCTAGTCCACTATGTACTTCTATTACGGCCGAATTGAAAATTGAACACAACCCCAATTATGGTTGTTGACTTTATGCCTAGGCTTCCAGAGAAATTATAGCTTAAATGGTCGAAGAAAATGTTACAGCTAACAGCAAGGCCAATTTCTACTTTCGAACCCATCCCCAGAGCCAAGCAGACAGCCCGTCCATGTAATTTCTCTCCATGAACGAAAAAGGTGAGAGGAATACTAAAACATATCTGAGGGATCCAGTGGGGATTGTCTTGCCCATCTTATCCAATAAAGGAAAATGTTTGCTAAATTCTCTTATATGTGGCCCTGAAATACAGATCTCATTAAGGCTTTTGCTCGCTCAGTTCCCATGACTATAAATGCAGAAATCGCATTGAACTATTATTGCTACATGGTTACAGACCAGCCTGTACTATTTGGACCAAAATGATTCGGTAAAACTTAAACTGAAGCCTAATTACATAGAGACTTTATAAGGAAAACAAGAGCATTGAATAATATATTATTCAATGCATAAAATACATAAAAATTATTGCTTCATGCCCAAGGATTTACTATGTAGGTTGCCTTCAAATACAATGTTATCCATCATTTTGGTGTCCTGGGTGGTGTGAATGCCTCAGTTAATTCAAAGATCAAGAAAAAATTTAATCTGGGACATTGAGAATTGGTAAGAATCCACACAACAGAACATTTAATGACTTGTTCAATGGCCTGAAAGCCTACTAGTTCATTTTAAAGCAAAGTACTTTGGTAGCAGATGACTATTAACAGTTAATTTAAAATAAATGCCCTGAAAATGAAAAATATTGCATTATATAAATGGCAGACCAGCACTGGTGGACTAAAGATGACCAGTCTGCATTGCAAGGTTCCATTGCTTAACCCAACACTTTCTTAATTTTATGTTATGTATATGTGGCTATTCAGTTCATGCTGAAAAAATACAAATAAATAAATAACTGAATTAATGGGCTATGTTCACAATACAAACAGTGACCTTTTTTACAATTCCAGCATGTACAGGATTTCCATATGAATAAAACAAATGGCATCAACTCCGTGTTTTCCTTCAGTTTCTTTTGGCAAACACAGTTAATGTACATTTTAATAATGCGGAATTCATGTACATCGTAGAATCGACTTGAAAGCATTACTTTTCTCAGTGAATTATGTTGTGGTCATAGAGATTTTAATATAATAAGCTTTTTAATGTACGTCTCTTTGTTAGAAGCTTTTTAAAGAAATTGAATCACATTCAAATCTGTTTGCTTATTAAGATATGAGGCCAGTCCACTAACCTCACTGATATCGCTTATAGAGGCCTGGCACAAACAGCCAACCATTAACTCCTGTCTTGCCATGTGACAGACTTCCAGACACAGCTAACACACTCTCTCTCTGAAAGAAGACTTTGCTGATGCAACTCTGCACATATTCTGCCCCCCCCCCAAACCAAAAAAACCCTCATTTCATTTCCAAAGGCCCATTTCTTTCAGCCAGCCTCTAGTTTCTATTAACCCACACCATCGTAGTCTACTTCTTCCTTTGCTCACTTCTTGAGAAGCTGACTGACAGGACGTGTAAACTAGAGCCCAGATCAATTCCACCACAGTCAAGAAAACAGGGTGGGGTTGGGGAGGTGGGGGCCATAACAGTGAAGTAATGCCGGCAGGTGCTGGTAGAGCTCTGGGGGAAGACACAAATCTGTCAGGAGCCCACAACATCCTCTTGTGTTTTTCTCGCTTTGCCTAAGCCTGGATAATGAATCCTCACTCTTAGAACTTTTTTTTTCTCATTGCTATAGCTTTAATGGTCACAATGAGGCAAAAAAAATGTCCTTGCCTCTCATCTGAGGGCTGCATGAAGAGGGGTTTAATAAACTAATTTATTTAGTCAAGCATGGCCACAGCTAGGGGTAGCAATACCCATGGGCGGGTACATCATTGGCAACATTGTTATATAATCCATTACATACACATAGGGCAGGAATCATGGATATTTCTAGGCTTCTAGTTACAGAATTGAAAAATAAGAAGCGATTATTTGCCTTGTTTATCAGAATTAATTTAAGAAATGTTTTTTTGAGGCTCGTTTTGAAATAAAAGGCAAGCTCCTTGGTACATTACATTAAATTAGACATAATAAAACAATATTAACAATAATAATTTAGTAAATAAAGTTGCTTACTTAGTTAATATGGTCTAATATGCATGAGTTTTATTACAAGTAATAGTAGAAATGTTAGCATGATTCTGGCTGCTTAGCGGTTGACCTGCTATACCAATGTGTGCCCACATACTCCTAGCTCCAAATGATACATGTTGTACACGTATAGATGACTAAAGTTGAACAGGCAAATTAATATCATTGTTTTTAATGACCTCACACAAAAAAGACTATTCAAAATTTCCAGCTTAATTATATTTCCACATTAATTATATGGACTATATGTAAGCTGATGAAGGTAAGCAGATGATAAGCTTTGAAATGCTGTCCACATGTAGTTGGGTATTTTTGAAAATGAAGCTTTCTGTCCACAATAAAACTGGGATTTTTGAAGACGCCTGTTTACTACATCTGCCTATAGGAAAGAGTAATGAGTTCCCCGGCCAAGGCTTCTGATTTTCAAAATTTTTTTGGGTGCCTTTTTTAACGCAGCGTACCACTAAAATGGCGCTGAATGGAATAACGGGACCCAAGCACAGGGGGAATGCAAACAGAGGCACATTCTTTCACCACACCAGGCCCCAGGCCAAACAAACTGCCAATCGGGTTGCGACACAAACGAGCCCTGTTGTGCATTGATTCAAGTGCACTTCCCTCTACTGTTAGAAAGATGGAACAATACACTCAGTGAATGGCGGCTACTATATTATGGCAAGATGGAATGTAAAGGCAAGTTGAAATACACAGAGGGCATGTTCTGGAGCTTGCCATGAGAACAGGAGTGCTGTCCTAAGGTTGCCAGCTCCAGCCCCAAATCCCTTAGCCAGAAGTTAGAGTGGGAACTGCACAGCATGAACGATCTAAGCCCAATCTGGCAACCACATGAAATACAGCTGCGCAGTCCGTCTTCGGTCAGGAGAGAACCCCCAGAAAACTACCACCTGCTCCACAGGGCTTCATATGGAACCATCCAGACCCGGTACCAGCCCATGCCTTTGGTTTAAGCCCATGACAACCATGGCTAGAGCCTGGGAAACGTTGTGTGGCTACACCCTGACAGTCCCAGCAGGATGATGTTCTGCCGATAAGTGGACACGGATCCACAGGCAACCCACTAGCGTGCTCCAGAACACGAGAAGGAACCCACGAGTGACAGCAGCAGAATCACCACCATGGGGAGATGAGGTCCTCCCCTCACACCTTTATTTGCAAAGGCACCTAGAGATTCAGAATGTAGGCGCCAGGATATAAGCACGAAGCAACAAAGTAAATGGAAGTACATAACTCACTGCTACATTTATGAGTGATTCAAGCTTGGAGTAGCACTTCCAGTTGTATATCTAATTAGCATTGCCATTCTAGTCAGAATTGCTCTGCGCTTGTGTGTTCAGCCCTAAAACAGTATCGTAATCACCAAATGAATGCGCAAATTAATTTGGTCTAATTCTGTTTCTGTTTTATGTGTTTTTCCTTCTGTGTTCTGGCTTGACATGCTGTTTGGAAGCCAATTTAAAAAGTCATCAGACCATTTAAAGACCTGATTTGAATCATATCACATTCTAATTGGATATGCACAGAGAAAAACATCTGCTAACACTTCACTGAAGGCCAGCATTTGTCAGGCTACACATGTACACCTTTCATGACAACTGACATAAACCTAAATAAACATTTAGAAATGCTAATTCCAACAAGTATCAGCTAGCATACGGTTTTCTAAGCAGTCTTATTACAACTGATGCTCTGTATGTCATTATAAATGTTTATTTAAGTTTATATCAGTTGTCATGAAAGGTTTATGTAGGTGTCATGGAGCGAGTGCTGGCCTTCAGTGGAGTTTCACCATCAGAAGGGGTCATTTGTGGTAGAATGTGGCATTAAATGGAAATAATTCCAACTCCGTACTGAACTAGCGTGTATGCCAGTAGTATCATTGCAGAGACAAAGCTCAAATCTGTCAAAAGCTCCTACCTCATCCTTGTTCTCCTTCAACCAGTCCCTCACAGTCTTCATGGCGATATCGGCTGCCGGCTCATTGGGAAAACCTACAAGGTAAGAATGGCAGAGACTGCATTTATAAACTCGCACAAACATCAACTTGCCTCCCTGTTCACCTTTTTTGAAACCCACACACTTGCAACAGCCAAACAAGCAGCGAACCGTGAGCAAGTGCAAATCCCTCATTGATTTTATTGTGTTTATTCGGTCTGAAAATGACTCCCCTCAGGGCTAGAATTTTAAATTGCACTATAATTCAGGTAGCTGTTGCTTGACACGCAGGCTTCCTTCCCATCAAACACCTCCAAAACACAGCTCATTACAATATTTAGTGAAATTCATCACAGCCGTTTGGCAAAAAAATAAATAAATGAAATAAATGCATGACCCTCGGCACAACACGATCGCCTCCACTGTCTCGTTGTCCACTCTTGTCACTCGGGGTTGGCCACCACAATGAGAACGTAATGACATATTGACCGGTAAGTGCAAGGAACGGGGCGGCCAACTGCCATATTAATCACAGAGGCCTGTGCCAAGATGGGAAAGCAACCACTCTGTTAACACAGGCTATCGACTGAGAATATATTTAGGGTGGATTACTTTTTAATAAGGAAGAGAAAAAGAACGATGGGCTAGACTATGTGCCAGTTCTCATCTGGTACAACTGGGGAGGGACCCGACTGAGCCCAGCAGGGGTAGATCGGCCGCCGCTGAGGGGCAATTGACATTCAGAGATTAAGAGCAGGTTCATTAAAGATTGTTCGATTTTTGTAAGCCTTACATATTTGCAATGTTTGAATCAAACAAAGACGTCGGAAGTGCAAACGCAAATCTGTTATAATAGCAGGTCATAAGAACATATAGTATCACTTCACTAAAGGCCAGTATTCCTAAGACTTAATGACTTTGCCTACTGCTGGTTTGAATTTTTTTTTTTAGAAATGTATCTGTAGGTTTAGGTATGTTTCATGTAGCTTTAAAAATACTGGCTTGGAAGTTCTTCAGAAAACCCTCGTCAGTAACAGTTTGCCACTAGAAACATTTTCTTTGAAAAATAAATTTTTTAAATGTTTCCATTCTCCATATCAAAACCAGTTTTAGTTAATGGTGTCATCTGTAGGCTTTAGGAAGTTATCATACAGATGGAAATTTATATTTGGATTTTTGGACATATGTTGCCATCAAGGCGATGTATTGTCCCAGAAATGGTTATTGTACAACAGCATTGCTTAGTACAGTGGTCCCCAACCACCAGGTCGTACAAAAAATTAAAATAAAAAAAAATATATATGATCTCAATCTGTAGCATCTATGTAGTTCGAGACATCAACTTTGCTGGAATTCTGGATGAAAGTCATGGCAGAAAACCCTGAGATCACCACAAAAGCACTGAAAACTTATTCACCTTACACCTTAAATGCTGGTCGGCGAAAATACCGTCTAACATTAAACCGGTCTGTGGCCCGAAAAAGGTTGGGGACCTCTGGTTTAGTAGACACAGGGTGTATTTGTCTGACTGACCTACAGTTCAGCTCTGTCTCCTATTAAACATGTATGGAATATTATGAAAGCAGCATTGGTGACCACAGTTAAAGTTCTGTATTAAGCAAGAATGGGCATCAACTCCAATTGTAAATTTGCCACAATTCAACTCAAGTGGTAAACACGCCACTGTGTCAACATCTTTAAAACACAGAAAATCTTTTCTTTCTATTTTTTAAGATGAATAAATGATGAATAAAACTTTTCCAGAAAGATATAGCCATGTTCGAGTCGCCTGTTTTATAATTGAAAATGTTTAGTTTGGAATTACTGACACAAGAATAATTTATAATTCCGCTAGCGATTTAGAAATCCTTTAGGGAGCTTTGCTAGCAGTGATGAAAATGAACATTTAATGGAATACCGTATATCTTCCGAAAGTAGTCCCGGCGTTTATTCAAAAAATATTGGGGCGGCCCGGTCTTTAATAGAGATGGTGTTTGTTGGAGGCGGACTATTATTCTCCTCACAGATGGAATGGTGATGGTATTTATGGCCATAAAATGTCCTGAAGCTTCTTCACATTTATTTTGACAGAAAATAAAACATCATGACTAAAATCATCCCTCTGTCTGTTCAGCTGTGATACTCGTCTGTGATTGGCTGCTGTTATTGTGGGAGTGGTTTAGCACCGAATGCAGTGATGAATTTAAACAGAGCCGCTTAATATCCGTCAATAATCCTCAGATATCGCGACAGAAATGAGTAATTACACACGTTACTCTCATATAACTGTCTTCAGAAATCAGAGGTTTGTTTTAAGCCATTTCACACCTTTAATGGAATAAGTTCTGTTAAAACACGGAGGTAGAAAGTGAAAGCTTGGAGGCGTGTGCATCATCTCTTCAAACCCAGTGTTTATTGGAAACAGGCGTCAATAAGAGACAAGGTATTATTAGAAGAAATATGGTATATGTATATTCAAAACATGATCCGTTGAAAGGACAATACGTCAATATAAATCTTGTCTTATGGTAGAAGCTACAGCCACTATGAACATTTAGCAGAGTAGTTAAAGGCGTAAGACTCTCAGTTTAAACAACAATGATCTGTGTGAGCAGCATAAAAAACAACTTTAGCAACTTGGTGAATTTACATAGAATTAGTAGCTGTGAGGCAGTTATAGATGTGGAACAGTTTCAAATGCAGCTCCTTCAGTATGAGTAGTGAACTAGTACAGTAGAACAAAAGCAACAGCTCTTGGTTTGTAAGGGTTTGCTTCATACATACACATAATTTATCAAGATGTCTTCAAGTTGAGAGATACTGTAGGTCAATTTTTTTATATAAAATAAGTTAGACAAGCGGATTGATATGTCTGGCCAGTTAATGGTGTTAATGCACCAAATACCAAAATGGCTTGGGGTAAGGTTTGTGCCCAGGAGTCCAGGAACAATAAACCTCCCTTGCTCACAGGCCCAGGCATGAAACGTAATTATAAGAGGCCCTGTAAATCGGAGATTTTCTTGCCCCACCACCATGAAGACATGAAGACATGTCTCCTGACGTCCCGTCGTTGCCTTTCAGCACCAGGTAATTTGGGAAGCTCCAGGAGGGGTGAGGTCATAGAATCTTAACATCATCTCATCATCTCCAAGCTCATTCCTCTCTCTTTCCTCTTTCTACTGGAGGAACCAGCTGAGGGTGTGATGGCAGATGCTCCTGAGTTCTGATGCCAGGAGCGAATATATCAGTGTGTGTTGACTGAAACAGTTTTGAAAGCCGTGAACACATACCTTTCTGTCTCCTATACACGAGATTTGAATGCAGGAGGAAACTAAAGAAATAACCAATGACTTTTATAACCAATGACTACAATGTATAGTCTGGTTAAAATCATGTTTTTGTAAAAAAAAAAAACAAAAAAAAAAAACAAAAAAAAACTCTACAGAATATACACACATAAGAAATTTTTTTTTTATTATAAAATCCTTTCAGTACAATACTATACTGTGCAGAAGTATTAGATACCTACACAAATGGGTTCATCTCAGCATTGAGTGTCTTTCTGGCAGCAAGGACACAAGTTAACTTTAGAATAAAAGCTAGAAGAAAGCAGTAAAAAGTATCAAGATGTTGCGATCTTTGTAAAGATTTTAAAAAGTAATCGATATGTTGTGAGCTGATTTGGTTTCAGATTTCCTCTCGATGCCTCCAGCCTTTGCATGGATGTGTGAAACTCCAGCAGCACCAGATTTAATGTAAGAAATGAATGACTGTGGCCAAATTAGGGATTTGATGTAACAGTGGGCTTCTATAAGGAGAAGTGTGGAAATGGTTAAACCAATAAATTGACACAAAGTCAATGTTGACTATGTTACTGTATTTCAAATTATACTAGTATTAATGTTAATAAAAACATCATAACATTCTCAGGTGCCTTAGACTTTAGTACAGTACTATTATACAGTTGTTCTCATAAGTTTACATATCCTGACAGAATTTAAGATTTCTTAACCATTTTTCTGAGAATATAAGCTTCTGGGCTGATGAGTGCAAATTTTCCTTCCAAGTATTTTTTGATAACCTAGTGCATTCATTTTGCCATCAATTCTGACCAAATTTCCTGTGCCTTTGTAGCTCACGCATACCCAAAACATCAGTCATCCACCACCATGTTTCACAGTAGGAATGGTGTATCTTTTATCATAGGCCTTGGCGACTCCTCTACAAATGTAGCATTTATGGTGGTGGCCAAAAAGTTTAGGCTCATTACTGCAAATGACTTTGTGCCAGAAGGTTTGAGGCTTGTCTGTAAGCAGGATACTTTGTGGCATTTGCATATATATAAATATATACTCTCTTTTCCTGCACAATTTTTGTTTAACATAAAACACTGATACATACATACATATATATTTTTTAATGATTGGGATCGACCAAAGCATGAACAAGCCTAAACCTGATCCTTAGTTTTATGTCAGTCGTCACAAAGGTTCTGTGAATAAAGAATTCTGTGCGAGTATGTGGTTAAAATGTTGGCAAAATGAAAATGAAATCCGTCCAGCGGACACGTGTAACGTCTGTAAATTTATCTATCTATATATATATATATATATTAGATAAGGTTATTATGTTTTTTATACACTTCTTTTTAGAAGTTTTTAAATATTTTGCTCTATTTATTCATTTTTAAGTGTTTTACATCTTTAAAATTGTCTTTAAATTGTGTTTTATATCTTTAAGGTCACGGGTGGTCGTCAAAGCATTTCACTGCATATTGTACTGTGTAAATAAAATTTTAATTTTAATTTGATTTGAATTTGTCAAACGTATGCATTGAATTTTAATAACTTTAATGTACTTGAACCTGTTATCTAAGAAAACACAAATATCAGATCAGGACTTGGTATCGGCAGAAACTCAATAATAAATGACTTAGAATGGACGCTCGTTTCGACTTTTCACTGGACGATCACTTTAAAAGCAGGAAATCCATATGGGGAGAAATCTCATATGGGCTGTGTGCACAGACAGAATCATAAAGACTGTGGTCAAAGGCTATATGTCTCAAAGTCTTAATGGCAAGAGAAAGGCCAACTTAAGGGCAATGCATATTTCATTTCTTTAGCATTTTGCTGATACAGTATTGATTCATACTTATGAAGATTAATCATATCGTGAGTGGAAGTTCACTGGAGCTGCATGAGGGTTGCCAGCTAAGCCCTGGGAGACCCAGGCAGTCACGTCCAAGGTCAGACTGAGCAGTCAAAGCCCATTGAGAACTCTGTGTGATCACTCTGTTCCTTCTCCAGTCTGCACAACATGACCTCCTACAAAGTGCAGTCGCTCTTTGGCCTTATTTTACTCTTTGCAGGGTTTTGATCAACAGGAAAGGCATCACATAGAACTACAACAATATGGTTTTAGATTTTGGACAATTACTGTCCTAAAACTAAAATAAATCAAATAAATAAATGCAAGTTTTTGTTCCAGTGAAGGATTACTGCATCTGTAATTGGGCTCGGGCGATGCTCCGCTACACAAGCCCTCGTCTATGGTCTCATTATGGCCAGAGATGGTCTGTATCCAAACCTCTTCTGAGTTAAGGGAGAGGAGGATACAGTGTGGATACATATGAACAATTGAAGGTTTTATCTGATTTATACACCAGTGCAGATGCAGTAAAATGCTGGAAATTATTATATTATTCGAGACTTGAATGTATAGATGCTAAATCTTTGTCTAGCATATAATGCTTCTCTTAGCATTTGCCTTATTTATTGTGTGTAAATTTTGCTGCTGTAACATGTGAAATTTCCCACTTGTGGGACAATAAAGGTTTATCTTAAATAATAATACTAATAATACATTTCACCAACAGTGGTCAAATCTTGGATTTCGGATTAAAACTTTGGAATTTTGGAAAACAAGACAAGAAAATTTATATTTAGATATTAAATAATATATCTAATATATAATATAAGGGATAATAATACATATAATAATAAATATAAAGATACAGTGCCACCCTCCATATGAAGAACACACTGTTGTTGTCCAAAAAAAAACATGTATCTCCATCTTTCAGAATCAGCAACTGCATCTTACACTGCGTGAAACTTTCTTGATGGAGCCAATAGTAATACTTTAAAAAAACATTTTTATCAAATTCCTCTTTGGAAATGGCAACAATAAAGTCACCGGTACATTTAATTGAGAATATTTTTGTAATAAATTATAAATATATAATAATAATAATAATAATAATAATAATAATAATAATAATAATAATAATAATAATAATAATAATAAATAAATA